>JAOBYJ020089179.1:0-18622 GCA_025403565.2 Palythoa heliodiscus
CTCTCCATTATTGTGTCTCTAGTGGTACTCTAGCACTATTATCACGATACACTATTGTCACTCCAGCACTACAAGTCCCACTCTCCATTATTGTGTCTCTAGTGCTACTCCAGCACTATTATCACGCTACACTATTGTCACTCCAGCACCACAAGTCCCACTCTCCATTATTGTGTCTCTAGTGGTACTCTAGCACTATTATCACGATACACTATTGTCACTCCAGCACTACAAGTCACACTCTCCATTATTGTGTCTCTAGTGGTACTCTAGCACTATTATCACGCTACTCTATTGTCACTCCAGCACTACAAGTCACACTCTCCATTATTGTGTCTCTAGTGGTACTCTAGCACTATTATCACGCTACTCTATTGTCATTCCAGAACTACAAGTCCAAGTCTCCATTACTGCCTCTCTAGAGCTACTCCAGCATGCACTATTACCATTCGAGCGATACTTTTCATAACTGTCATCCTGGTGTTACTCCAGCACTACTATCACGCAAGTGATACTCTCCATCACTGTCACTTTAGTGTCACTATCGCCACACAGAAGTTAGTTTCCATCAATGTCACTCAAGCGTCACCCTACCATATTTTGCACCCATGAGAATGGTAATGACGATGACGACGTCGACGACGATGATGATATGCTATCACATCCGACCAAAGCATTACAGATCTTCACTATGAAAATTACGTTATAAAGGAAACACTTGGTAACATTAAACACTGTACCTCCAGGATTCAGATTTGGGTTTTCTGGATTGATTTTAACAATTTGACCTTGATCGGACTGTACGTTTTGGTTTTCATGCACTTGTATTCTGCAAATTTAAAACACATTTCATAAATACAATCTCTTTCTGTCACTGGTGTAAATGCAGCTCCTGCGCTTCCGTAGTATTACCCAATATAATGAAAATAATAATAATAATAACAATATCAATATCAATAACAATAATAATAATATAACAATATAACAATATAACAATATAACAATATAACGATATAACGATATAACAATATAACGATATAACGATGTAACGATGTAATGATATAATAATATAATAATAAGTTGGGAAGTCTTTTTTTGATAATAATACATTTTATTTCAAATTCATCTAAAAATATTTACGTTAATGGTAAAAATAGTAAAATAAATATTAAAAACTTGATGATATATAAAAAATCTGTCAATCGAATCCCTATCTAAAAACAAGATCGATCTATTGGGAAAGTCTTTGTAGTTTGTAGTTTGTAAACAGCTGAGGAATATAGGCTTTCACTGCAGATTAATTTTGGTTAAATCTAATGAAGCATGCAGTTAATTTGTTAATAACGTACAGCTGCTGCAAGTATCGCATTCTATTTAAACTTATTAAACACATTGTAAATATTGAAAATGAATTTAATACAATTTTAACTGTGATTTGGTGTCTCAACCTGAAATTGGATGTAGGTTTCTGACTAGCAGACTTGTAGTTATCTACCAAAATTAATTTAAGATAGAACAACAAAGGCAAAAAATATTTATAATTTCTAGTAGGTTTTCGAATATTACATTTCTCCTGAGCCATTTAGTTCAGTAATAAACACCAGACAAATCTACTAAAATTTTTAACAGATTTAGATTGAGAAGAGCTAATACAAGATGTAGTCATTTATTTTCATTAACTTTTAAGAATTTATTTTTGACTTAAAGTCATTAACAGTTACACTACTTGGAAAAAACCAACATCATCGTGTTATAACGTTTTGACCTTTTTCAACAAGAAACTAGAACCTTGGTAGATCACAAAAATGTAATTTTTAGAGCAGGCATGTCATCTCTGTCGCTGAAAAGAAAGCTTAAAATCGCAAAAATTAACAAATGGAGAGCGCCATTTTGCCATTTGAGCGCGGGTTCAGATAAGACTTGGTGACGTCAAAACGTGAAACTATGTAGCAAATAACTTTAAATCCAAGCGTTGACAGTGAAATTCTTGTTTTCTTGCTTTTAATCGACATCTTACTCTAAAATAAACCAGATATAAAATGGACTAACTCAAAAAATCTGTAAGATCTAACACACGCGGAATGCTGACTTCATCTTGTGACGTCATGTGGGCTCCAATATGGCGCTATCCATTTGTTATTTTTCGTAATTTCAATCTTTCTATTCAGCAGCAGAGATGACATGCCTGCTCTAAAAATTACATTTTTGTGATCTACCAAGGTTCTAGTTTTTTGTTGAAAAAGGTCGAGGTCGCGGGTAGGTGCCCTTTTGGCTTTACATACTACTATATAAGTAACCTTCATTTTCAGTCGCAGTAAATATTATTTCTGTCTAATAAAACCTCAACGTAAACTCCTTTGAATCGGCAAAACCGTAACTAATCTACATATTCTCGACACCGCTGGATATTCTAGATACCTACAAGTCATCGAGCGTTTTTTCCTCGTTTTCTCCAACCTTCATAAAAACCTCCTCCATTGTAGTCACTGCTACACCAAAACTGTTGATTCCATATTCGTCTTTCTTGGCTGAAATGTAGTTGTAATCAAAATATTACATAAATAAGAGACAAATAATTTTATATCCTAGAGAGCATGCAGCTGTCTTGTTTGGTCTGCGGATTTTTTCGTGTTATCTTTTTCATTTTCCCCTCTGTCTGCACCCAATCGCAAACGAAATCACCACCAATTGTCTTGCACTTGGTCAGAATATATTGACACAAGATCTTTACTAAAATATACAAAAGTCGATAGAGATCCGCTGAGATGTCTCCTCCGGATTCCAAGGGTCTTCTGATTAAACGACTTTAAAATCTTGAAGAACCTATGGTTTTTTCTCATGGACAGAGAGTCAAGAAATCTTTACCATCAATACACCTGAACATCCATGCGCTAAAATGAAATGTTGAACCCGTCTAGATTTAAATCAAGACTAACCAACAGTCATCTTAGAAGTGCTTACTTTCAAGCTCGAGGAAAAGATTTGCAAACAAGTGTGAACTTTCTCTCTCCAAAATGAACTCAATCTCTGCTCCCACGTTGCTGATAACTTCCGCACGTGGGACAAATCTCTTGACGCAGCTTATTGCTAAGTTCTCGTCGTGTCCTTCCTTCTTCACCAGAGTCAAGTGATACCCAACACCATATCTACAAATAAACATAAAACACATAACTTAGCTTCAACGAGCTTGACTTAAATAAACTGAACCTCGGATAACATAAACAACCGTCCAAATTAATATATTTCTAAGAGATACTTTTGCATGAAAAAACTGAAAACCTACATGAAATCAATTAATTTGGCTTTTTTATTTTATCTCTAACGCGAAATAATTTAATTTGCCCGAACCAATATTACATACAAAGGAGGTTGTTCCAATATTCAAAACGTCTTTTTAAAGAAACGTTCTTTTTAAAAATCGTTTCTTTATAAAAGAAGCTGTTTCAATATTTGCAATAAATGAAACGTCTTTGAAAACTTTCTTTTGTACTGTATTTCATGAATAACACATGAGGTTTATAAATGTATTTGTTTTTGCGTAGAGTCTTGTGTCTTTTATCATTTCTAAAATGTGTAACTCAGTTGATACGACAGAATATGTTTGTTTTTATTAAAAGTACCTGCTCTTGAGAAACAAGGAACTGCCGGAACATCTGAGTTGGCCGTCAGCCATAATGGCAATGCGATCACCGAGGAAGTCTGCCTCATCCCTAAGCAAATGGTTGGTAAAGATGATTACCATAAATGTTTGGTAAAGATGATCACCATAAATAGTTGGTAAAGATGATCACCATAAATGGTTGGTAAAGATGATCACCACAAATGTTTGGTAAAGATGATCACCATAATGGTTGGTAAAGATGATCACCATAAGTGGTTGGTAAAGATGATCACCATAAATGGCTGGTAAAGATGATCGCCATAAATAAGATTAACAGCATGAACCACAGCAACAAAAACAATTTCAAAGCGTTAGGGGCAAAAATTTATTTTAGTTACCAAGCTAACGTTCAAAAAAACAGCGTCAAACTAGCGCTATACTTAAAACCGAATCCCCCACTGAGAGCAAGAAAAAGTTTACTCCACCATTTTTCTCTGCTGGTATATTTAATGAACAAGAACAGAGGAACATAGGATCTTGTTGGCAAAACATCACGAAGAGATAAAAACCTAGTACAATCACTTCCCTTTGCTCTTGACCCATATCTTTTTATATGAATCCGGTTTATAAGAATCATGAGGCTCAAAATTCCCTGAAAATTAAGAATTATCTAAAAATCAGCTCAGGCTTAGTTTTATTTAATTTTTTTTCTGAATGATTATGTAAGTGTATATACCCATGTTTGTGCTACATTTTTGCCATGCAAATAACAGATCCAATTTCTGGTACTTGCTGTTGTCCTTTAGCCTTTCCTTGAATCTTTATAATTCGTATCAGTATTTATTTCAGAATCGTTTTATAAAGTATTTAGGCTGAAATTTGAAAATATTTTAAGAATGGCGTTAAGAATTACTTTGTGACTGAAATCTTTAGTAAAGCTAAAAATCATGAAGTTCACATGAAATTTTGTGATTCTTAAAAAATATTGGGTGTATCACAGAATAGAAAACCATTTATTTCTATTCTCCTTTGGTTACTATTACTTTTGAAAAGCAAAAGTGAACACTCTTTCGCATTTTGCAACCATTTAAAATTAATTAATGAACCGTTTGAGTTTAAGATTCTACCACGACTAACGTGACACCAATCCCCAAATCCAGAATGAATGAATAAACGTTGACGAGGAATTTACGTTTAGCAAATCAAGAAAGTTTATAAAGATACAAAATATAACAAGAGTGATAAAACAACACAACTGAAACAAAAAATAGTAATGCAACAGATATACTATACATTTCAGTATACAAGAACGATGATCTCCTGGGTAACCGAAACACTCTATGGCCATGCTTACATGAAGTGTGTGGTTAAAACTATGGTTCTTCCTTCTTTATGCTTTAGAAGTAAATCCCACGTGGCCCTTCTCGCATAGGGATCCATTCCTGATGTGGGCTCGTCAAGAAACACGGTTTTTGAACCTCCAATGAGAGCAATTGCGCAGCTGCAGAAATGAATTTCAAACAGAAGCAAAATTTTAACACATATGATAGATCTTTGTCCGAAGTTTGACCCACCTAAAGTGTACTAAGTAACAAATATTTGTAACTAGCAGTGCAACAATTCAAAAACGAGCCTAAATACAAACACCAATGTCCAGTTAACTATAACAGATGGGACTAATAACAATACCAGTACCACTACAATACCAACACCAGTACCAGTACCAATACCAGTATCAATACCAATACCAGTACCAATAGCAATACCAATACCAGTACCAATTTCAGTACCAGTACTAATACCATACAAATACCAGTACCAATGCCAGTACCAATACCAATACCAGTACCCACAATAGTATCTATGATTAGACAAATACAATATAGATTTATAAGCTGACCTAAGTTTGCGCTTCATTCCTCCAGACAGTTTTAAGGATGCCCAGTTTGCCTTGTCAACAAGCTGTAGGTCTGCGATCATTTCCTTTACTTGTTTATCGGCTTCTGCTCCATATACACCCTATGAAATTACGATTAAAGTTATAATTTAATTCCTTTAAACATATAGAGGTTTGACAACAGGGACAAAGTGCTTTTCCTTTTTTTGTAAAACCGACTTGTAATTGACTTACAGTAAATATGATGCCTCACATTGTTTTTTGTTGTTGATGTTGTGATTATTGTGACTACAATAGTAAAAAGTACAAAATTTATTTACCTTCAGATTGATGAAAAAAGTAAGGTGTTCTTTCACTGTTAGCCTATCAAAAAGCACATTATGTTGGGGACAGAGTCCAAGACTCTCTCGAATTGCATCCATGTCTGTAAGTATACTTCTCTGGTTAATGTGAGCTGAGCCACTTGAGGGTGTGTACAGGCCTGTTAAAATCGATATTGTTGTAGTTTTACCAGCACCATTATGTCCTAGAAGAGCGGTGATCTGATCCTCAAACATATTCAGCGAAAGGCCATCCACTGCAACTTTGGAACCCGCTGAGCCCTACAGTATCGGATAAATTATGCTAGATAAATACGTGTCTCCGTGCAACCATAATAATATACATAATCACTGAGGTAATATCTATATTTCTGCCAATCGAATAAATTGATATCTCCTTGTGGTTTTTCTGTCTTTAACTCTACAAATGAAGCCGTATCACGTATTATTATCCAACTGCGTCACTAGAGTACAATTAGTAGTAAGATATATGACTAAAAACAAATATTCTTCTGTATTACACATTTTGAGTAGATATTCAGTACAGTAGGAAACTGGTTTTGCAACATTTTCGCCGGTAAAGATGGCAGTTTTTTTTATCCAAAAAAAGATTAACAAGAAAGAGTTTCCAGCTTTTTTGACGGTAATTTTGAGTTTGAAAGCGTACAAAAAATAATAAAAATATCTTACCAGCGAACCTTAAATATGCAAAAAGTAAACACTGATCCTTATATAAAGAAAATCAATACAAAAACACTGTTGAAAAACAAAGACTGTTCCGAATGTATAAAAACGTTGATAAGCCTCGGTCCGAAAAGGTTGATTATTAAAGAATGTTCTGCCAGAGAAGATGAACTCTCTGCTGTAGTCACTTTTTTATAAATATATGGAAGTTAACTAGCGTGGAGTTTGAGCCTATTTTGTTCACTTTATTTCAATGAATCTACGAGGTTGTGCGATAAACTTTGCTTAAATTCTAGCATGTTTGCGCGCCTTTTTAGCCGTAGTTTAGATCCTTCGAAGAAATGTGGAAAAGTTGGATAAGTCTCTTATTAAATAAATCATAAAACACAGATAATCGTGGAGTATTACTGGTTATTGCCAAGAGCTTTTAACATTTAAGTATTTGATTAAAAAATACCTTGAAGACTTTTTTCAACTCCTTTATTCCAATCCCAACTTTTAGGTTTTTTGGCTCTTCTTCATGGGCGTAGTCCGGAGTCCTGTTTTGATCTAAAGGACCCATTTCCTGAGTAGCAAAAACACGAAGTTAAGTTAAACTGCAACTTATGGACGTTTAAACATCAAGTAATGAATGTTTTTCTTTTCATTCAGACATAAGGCGGAAATAACTATCAACAAATTTGTGTCAACAATTTCTAACTTAATCTAGTTTTTGACATGTCTGGGAACGTCAAGAGAAAAGGTATGATGGATTGGCTACCGTATGTAAAAAGCTACTGACGAGTAAGAGATCCTGGGTGTCGATTATGCAGAGGGAGGAAAACCGAAGTATACCCTGAATAAAAAGTTTAGAGTTAGATTTCAGTCCACGTGCAGAGCACAGAAATTGATCTTCGAGTTATGAAAGCGACGCCAATCTGACCACATATGTCTTTTTATGGTAAGTAATGATGATACAGGTCAAGATCAAAACTTGGAAGACTCTAAAATTTTCAAACCCAGAACAGTTAAGGGCGTTAATCCCTTTTGGTACCAACATTTTATGAGCCATTAACCCAATACAGCTTCTGAATTATAATGTCTGAGACAAAAAAAGCCTATAAAACTGATTTGCTATCAGTTAAATGGTAACTAATAATTAATGTTTAGATCGATTGAGCAAATATTGATAAGGAAGGCAATAACGCAAACAAGGGATGCAAGGAGTTCTGAGCGTATAATACTCTAAAAACAAAACTAAAATTCAGTGGCTGCCTCGGGCAACTGTTTGGTGATTTGATGCCTTGATATAAGCTGCTTACACCATCAGTGTTGATATATTGGTCCTTTCTTGTGCCACACCAATAGGATTTTTGGAAAGGGAAATAAAATGGTTTTGGAATGCCGTATGTTCCTGGATGCACACCCTCGATGTACCTAAAACACAAACAGAAAATCGAAACCATTTCATTTGAATTTAGCCATAAAATTTTAAGCATTGCACAAATTTAATGCTCAACATTACTTGACTATAAGACAGCTAGGATTGTCAGCAAATTTATCATAATATTCATCTTTTCTTTATCTTTTACATCATTACGTCGCACTGGTTGCAATGTTACAGGTTTTCTGACTTTCCAAATATCAAGTAAAACCGACGTTTTACAGAGGGGGAGCTAGAAACAAAAGATGAAGGAGCAGGAAACGGGCATCTTAAAGCGGCGGTCGTAAGAAGACGGAAGAAATATAAAAAAAATTAATTGTTTTTATTTGTAATTTTGCAATAGGTTTACCCAAATTTAACGAAAACAAGAAGACAATAATAATGTTTGACTTACATAACTTTCATTCAGCTTCCTCCTAGGTCGTAAATCATCAATTCTGAGAAATTTCAAAATATTTCTCGCGCCCATAAATCATGAAATGCACTCGTGTTCATACGATTTCGTATAGTAATTCTTGGAATTATTAGTTTGTCTGACTGCCTTTGCAAGGATTATATTTTATTTTTACGAGAATAGACACTAATTAAACTTTAAAGATAAAGGTAAAATTTAAACAAACAACTTACCAGTTTAAAATGCCATAAACCAGCATCTCAACAACAAACATGATTAGAACCAGTGCCAAACTAAATGAGTCATCAGCCGACACTTCATTTCCAGCATTACTCCACTGCACTCCAACTCTGTTGACTTCAAAAGTCGTAATGATTCTGGCTGCAATACCCAGGCATGATGTTGGCAACAGACACATAGAAGCCTTTGCACTCCTGTAGTTAACATAAACACAAATGTGACTACATTATCAAAATCAAGATAATAGAAGCTAGAACAAAATGATGTGAAGAGAGGACTTGCACTCCTGCTGTGGAGATAACACAGGATATAAACTCATTAACTACATTAATTAACAAAAGTGGGATACATAAATGATATTACATGGCCGCACGGAGATACGAATTTTGTCTTCAAGATTTGATAATATTGGTTGTCTAAAAATGTTCCCTTCTAGACTAGACAAACTGCGTTTTTAAAGTTTGATGATGTCATTGATAACGTCAAATCACGTCATTAGATGGTTGCACTCCTCTTGCTAGGTAAACAAATTCTACCACGTTTGGTTGTCTAAAAATGTTCTTTTGTCGATATATTGCATTTTTAATGTTATTTAACGTCATCAGTGGCGTCATATCACGTGACCATTTAGTTGCAGCATCCCTTCCTAAATAAGCTCGGAGATTTTGATTTTTTAGCTTTTCATTGAATTTTTTTGCTTTTTACGAATTTGACCCATTGACTCATTTGAACAAAAACGCATAACAAGGAAAATCATCGGATTTCATAACCAGTTAACTCTACTAACTATGTGTGCCCTCAATAGCAAAAAAATCTCATCCCATACTGAAAAGCGTACGTAACACTAAACAAACTTTCATCTAATAATTGTAAAAGCTGCATGGTAACTGACACTACAAGTGTAAAGAAGAAGGCTGAATAAATTACCAACGAATAAACAATAAAAATTTTTGGTAGGAAACCCCTCAGTAACAACATTAGGACGGGGAAATGGAAGTTCAAAGAACATATCATAGTTAAAGATGTATTCTTATTGGGTGTTTTGCCTCACGCCTTATCTTAAACAAGTATTTTGGGGTTCAAAGACAAAAATCTAAACACAGTTTTATCATATACTTATAAATCCTTCGAGAACATTTACTCTAGAACTCTAAGGCTACGATAAATAACTGTTGAGGGATCTTAAGGCTCCAAAATGGTGTAATAACAAAAACTAATTTTATTATAAAGAAAATCACATTTATGAGGATATTCCCACGTGCCCAAGTAAAACAGTTTGCACATGACATGTTATTTTATTAACAAACAGTACATCAAGTCATAAAAATCAGTTTTTGTACTTACTTTGACAAACTGTCGTATTTTGCTTGACCGTTGTACACCAGGTAAGGCACAACACTGGCAATCCAGATAACTGCTCCAAACAACATGCCAAGGGTCGCATTGGTAAAAAATGTACTGCGAAATAACCGTGCAGGTTATATAATAAGAAAAAGTTGAAAAATGTACAACTTGGTTTTAAATATTGCAAGGTACGCTGAACAATTTGTTGAGAATCGTCCAAGTAGATGGAGATGGGGTACAATGGTAAATCAATCAATCAATCCATTCATCAATTAATTAATCAATCAATTAGTTAGCGTATCAAGGCTAAAATATAAGTATAAGTTCAAAGTTTTCTTCACCTCACCTGATGAAGAAACCAAACATTATGGTTGCCATGGCAAACAGCAGGAAGATCACAAAGATTAGGAACCCATCTGAATATTCAAATATTGCGAATACCTGGTGTAGAAAACAAAGCAAATTAATGACATTTCATTGTTGGCTGGTTGTCAATGAAGAAAACTCTACAGAGGTTTAATATTAAGCATACTCATGACATTGATAAATCCCAGATATTTGGTTGAGAGCCGAGAGTTTTATTAGGGTTGGTACAAATCTTTGAAAACTCATTAGATTTCCAAGTCTTTTCCAGACCTTTGCCCCCATTTTCTGGAATCAAATTTATGTCAGTTATAATATTAGACAAAAGTTCTGCAAGCTGACGATATTTGTATGTCCTAAGTTTGAAAATTACGTAAGTGTCATTTAATTCATTGGAATTGATCTTTGAGAGCGATTGTAGGACTGGGTCTACTTCAACGTCATAACAGACCAGATTAAGCATTTCAGCTTCAAGATCACAAACTTCATTACGACTCTGTATAATGAAGCCACCATACCTACAGATCATAGTATGATCGATATTGATACGGTTAGAACATCCACATCTCTGGAGAATTATTTTAATAGGAATAGACCATTTTCGAATTCTTCGTTTCCGCTGATTTAAGTGATTGCAGATTTATTTTAGCAGGGTTAGCATCAGTGTGAAGATAAATATTCCTAAATACCAATGTAGTTTTACACTACCTATAACTGTGTGTATTGTTGGAGGTGTGACTTCTCCCTTTCTCTCACTTCAATTTTTGAACACTTAACACAAAAACGAGGCTAACCCTGCTAAAATGAATCTGCAGTCATTTAAATCAGCGGAAACGAAGAATTCGAAAATGGTCTTTTCACGGGCGTTTTTTTCTGCTGAAAGTCGTTCCGAGAAAAATTTAGACTTTTTCCAGACATTTCTTCTATTTTTAAGACTTTTTCCAGCAAGTTCTTTTATTTTCAAGACTTTTTCCAGAAAGTTCTTTTATTTTGAAGACTTTTTCCAGAAAGTTCTTGGACTTCCAGATTTTTTCCAGTTTTTGAGACTCTGTACGAACCCTGTATTATCAAATACAGTATCTGAATATAAAACTATAACTATTTATTTCAAATGTTTCTCAATTTTTTTAAAACAGTATCAAGGAAAGACGAGAGCACTGCAAGGCACTCCTCTATATCTTCCCTGGTTACTTGATAGGCTGCGAAACTCTCGTACTGTACAAGCTCTCAAAAGACTTCTAAAAAATTTTCATATCCGAAAAATTCTTAATATTTTTATAATTTCAAAATAGCTTTAATAGTATTTTCTATATATTTATGTTATTAGCTACACCTTTTATCTTATTGGATCAGGCATCCTAAAAGCTCGTTTCTTATAATTCAGGCTTCCCGTGGAATGATCGAGTTTAAAAATGGGCTTAGTTTGTTGTTATTCTTTCAACTTCAGTCACAATTCGCCGTCTTTAGGCCGCAGCCCAGAAGGAACGCTGGAACTATTTGCAATAACTGCCATTGAATAATACAAGGAAACATGAATATTTTGATTGCTAATAAGTTAAAACTACATAGAAAGCAAATGCCAGGCCAAAACTGTGGAGGATTCTCGAATTGGGTTGTTGGGAGAGATTTGCGAGAGAATAATTTTCAGGAGAATATTTATCAGTGAAGTATTCCAGAATCATGCTATATCAAAGAAAATACATATCTATTCAGAATACGAGTAATTCACAAACATCCAACATTGTACCAACTGTGATAAACCAAGCGCTAGTTAGAAACGTTATCTCACCCAATTAATATGTACTGCAAAACATTTTTAGAACGTTTCTTTACCTTCATGAAATACAGACGTATTGAAATATACTGAAGTAAAATAACTGTATAACGATTTTGCAGGAGGTAGAATGGAAAATGGTTGATTTTCGTCCCTGCTATTTTGTCTGAAAAACAAATCACTTCACACACTGATAACGCGCCTGCCCTTTAAACAATGATTTCGTACACTGGAATTAAACAATTACTTTGACCAAAGCTGTCAGTTATTATTATCATAATCATCATCATCATCACCATCGTTGAAATTAACTTCATTATTATCATCCATGTTTGAGTTTTCTCGATAAAAACAAAGACACGCTTTGAGAGGAAGAGCTCCACTGGCCGCTGTAGTACTTGAAGAAAACCTTGCAGCATAATTCATAAATGTTTCTAGTTTCTAGTTTTTAGGTGTTGAGGGGTATGAACAGAGCGTTAAATATGCTCTTGAAAATTATGAAAACTTACTGCCTACAACTCATTAACTTACCGTCGCACGCTGACAAAATTTCAATATTAGCTTTAAGAACCAAAACGGCATTGAAATTTTTACCTTAATTATGACAGTGATGAGTACAACTGAAATAAGCAGAAACAAAAGATTCTTGGTGAACCATGCTGACCAGTGGATCCAGTTCGCTAGTCCCATTATCTTCATGGATTCTTTAAGTCGGTTCTGCTTTTCAAATACAATTTCCTGTGTGAATTACAATAATAACAACTCTAGTCAAAATACGTCAATAGATTAATAATAATACTAATAATAATACTAATAATAATATAAATAATAGTAATGACTTTATTGTAGAATCCAATTTCTATTGTAAGATTTTTAACTTATTATAATGTTTTGAGTGGAGTTATGTGCAGTTTCCCGTCCTTATAATTAATTCAGTCTATTATTTCAAGCAACTGTTGGCCGTGCCAGTAACTCCACTTTGCAAAAGCTTTTCTATTTGTTGGTCATTTAATTTGTAAGTTTCGTTCGGTCGGCTAAGCCTTTAGTAAAAGGGTGGACTTGCTCTTTTTACCAGTCCAGCTTTTTGCTCAAGTTTTAGTTTCACCGATTTCAAAGTTTTATCCGTTTTTTTTCTTTCAATGAAATACCCTCGTAGACCATTTCTATACGTTTGGAGTGTCGAAGGTTCAGACTCCTCTCCTAGAGTTCTGTTCTTCGAACGTCGTGTTTCCAAAAAGAAGTGCGTTGCTGATGCTTTGTCGGCATTTGCTATATTTATACCCTAGCCATATCGCAAAAAAGCGACAAAAACTGAAAAAATCACAAATTTTGTGTCAATGACAACAAAAGTTTTCAAAAGAACCGAGATGAAAACGCTGCAAAAAAAACAGTTCGAGTCGCGATAAAAAACTAATTGCGATTTTGACACAGCAAAACCACAAAATATAGACCGCGTCGGAAGAAAATATCATGGCTTATGGGGCTTCATCCTTGCGCGACTCTGACCAATACGGAATATATTTTCACCCAACTAGCCGCCAATATTTTGCGGTTTGGCTGTCTCAAAATCGCAATTGCTTTATAATAGGAAGTTGCGCGCACACAATTATTTATTTTGTCATTACAGATGTTGATTTATTGTAGTAATTTTCTTTTTCAGTAAACCTGAGGTATTCTACCAAGGGTTGTTTTTCTCTTTATCATTATATCATAGTAGATGTATACTACGGTTTCAAGGACCAAAATAATTATTCATGATAAAACTATTTAAAAAATGACATTTTTCTTCCAAAGAAACCTTTCTCTGTTCTCCTGTCTATTCTCCTGTCTAGTCTCCTGTCTGGTCTCCTGTCTAGTCTCCTGTCTAGTTTCCTTCTAGTTTCCTGTCTATTCTCCTGCCTATTCTCCTGTCTATTCTCACGTCTATTCTCCTGTCTATTCTCCTGTCTAGTCTCCTGTCTAGTCTTCTGTCTATTCCCCTGTCTATTCTCCTGTCTATTCACCTGTCTATTCTCCTGTCTATTCTCTTGTCTATTCCCCTGTCTATTCTCCTGTCTATTCTCCTGTCTATTTTCCTGTCTATTCTCCTGTCTAGTCTTCTGTCTAGTCTCCTGTCTTGTCTCCTGTCTAGTCTCCTGTCTAGTCTACTGTCTAGTCTCCTGTCTAGTCTTGTCTGGTCTCCTGTCTTGTCTCCTGTCTAGTCTCCTGTCTAGTCTACTGTCTAGTCTCCTGTCTAGTCTTTTGTCTAGTCTCCTGTCTATTCTCCTGTCTATTACCTGTCTATTCTCCTGTCTATTCCCTTGTCTTTTCCCCTGTCTATTCCCCTGTCTAGTCTCCTGTCTATTCTCCTGTCTATTCTCCTGTCTATTCTCCTGTCTATTCTCCTGTCTAGTCTTCTGTCTATTCTCCTGTCTAGTCTCCTGTCTTGTCTCCTGTCTAGTCTCCTGTCTATTCTCCTGTCTAGTCTTGTCTGGTCTCCTGTCTTGTCTCCTGTCTAGTCTCCTGTCTAGTCTACTGTCTAGTCTCCTGTCTAGTCTTTTGTCTAGTCTCCTGTCTAGTCTCCTGTCTATTCTCCTGTCTATTCACCTGTCTATTCTCCTGTCTATTCTCCTGTCTATTCTCTTGTCTATTCCCCTAACTAGTCTCCTGTCTATTCTCCTGTCTATTCTCCTGTCTATTCTCCTGTCTAGTCTCCTGTCTTGTCTCCTGTCTAGTCTCCTGTCTAGTCTACTGTCTAGTCTCCTGTCTAGTCTCCTGTCTAGTCTCCTGTCTATTCTCCTGTCTATTACCTGTCTATTCTCCTGTCTATTCTCCTGTCTATTCTCCTGTCTATTCTCCTGTCTAGTCTCCTGTCTAGTCTTCTGTCCGTATTCTCCTCTCTATTCTCCTCTCTATTCTCCTCAAAATCTACAAATCCCCTCAAAGTCTACTCAAGCTCTTTTCTCGTCAAAATCTTTGCGGATGATTGCAAAGGGCTTACGAAGCAATCCCTTGTCTATTCAAAGGTTCATTCTAGAACAAAATCTTTGCGAGAAGGTAAGAAGAAACAATGTTTGAAATATTCTGAATAGCTTTCTCATGAATAATTATTTTTATCCTAGAAACCGTAGTATACAACTACTAATCACTATCATGATCCCCAATATTATTATAGCCAAGTTGTTAAGCTAAACTATTTATATATTTAATTTGACCACAATATTGTTTTCTTCATATACCTTATTTTCTCTCAAATTTTACCTTGATAATTATAATAGCTGAGTAGATAAAGGCCAAGGTCATGAGCAAAGGCAATGTAAAAGCCACAGTCTGAACAAAGTTGTTCACTCTGTATTCTGGGTATGGGAGTTGCTGCAATTGTAATGTTGCAATAAAGGTTAAATCATTGGATACTCGCAGTATATTCTCCACTTTAAAACTAAAAAACACCGCTCATTTCGTTAATGTTAATGGTTGAATTATACCATTACCCACTGAAAATCCTAATCCTTTCGACTAAAATATTTTGGATATACTAAATTTAGCACATCATTTTGATTTATCAATAGCTACTTCCAAAGCACAAAGTTCTCATCTTAATAACACAAGCCAGAAAATGTCCCAGCAGTTTACAAAATTCAAATCTGTAATTACAGATTACAAATTACAATATCTCTCGCACAGCTCTCCACTGGACACCAGAAGGGAAGCGGAAGAGAGGGCGACCCAAGAACACCTGGCGTCGAACTGTGGAAAGGGAGCTCAAGATGCTCAATCACTCATGGAGGTTCGTTCAGAAGCTGGCCCAAAATAAACAAGAGTGGCGTACCCTTGTTGCTGCCCTACATGCCAGACGGCATAATGGGCATGAGTGAGTGTGAGGGGAAAAAAGAATAAAAAAAGAAGATCAAAATATATTTATTATTGTCCTAGCCAATCAGCTTACGACGTCTTCCATGCTAAAAAGGAGTGATACATGACTTGCGACGCTTAAAACGGTACTGCGTTTTCATGCTCACTTGTTCATTGACATCAGGCTAAGACTTGTTTTCCCTGCTTTTCAATTTCACCTTAAAAATAACACTGACACAGACCCATAGAGCATTTTTTATTCAAAAGTAATTGGTTATTGTTGATGTTAACACGACGTAGTTCTTTTCCTTTTTTTCATTCTAAGAAGTCCTTCCGGCACGCTGTCTAGAGATATTTTTTTTTTGCCCAGTTCCAGGTTATCAACGAATGCAAAAATGCATCCGTAGCTGCAAGGGTGATAAATATATGTGTTCATTACTTATTTCTTAAAAAGAATTTATGAAAACAATTAACAGCAGTGAAGCAGAAAGAAAACTGTCGCTAACGGATTCCTGTCCATACCAAGTGTTCATAATCGTAAATAGTTTCTAAGTGCATTAGCTATAAACTTTGTTATGAAATAACAAGTTAAATGTTTTTGGTGTTGTGTACGGTATGTAAGAAAAAATTGTGGTCATAAGTCAAAGTCACATACTTGGGGAAAATATCGTGTATAAAAACTTTGTCTTTTACATGGTAAAATATTGTAATATTAGTTACCTGTATCTTGACAGGAATGCTGTAATTTAAATTTGCTTGCATTCTAATTATGGCCATATCGGCGGCATACTGTAATGCTACAAAACGGGGAGTGTAAAAACTGCAAAATAAAAATTCTCTGTAAACTATACTAAAATGGTCAAGGTCTGTTTTTCAAATGGCAAACATTGTTTTCTATAAGCTACATACACAACTAACATCAAACAAGATTCTATGACAAGTTGTTCCATACCACGTCAATGAGACCCCCATCCAAGAAAGTGGGTTATTTCGGTCCCTTTTACACTACTAAAATTCAAAAACAATTGGCGAACTGGCAATTACCATGGTTGCTAAAATTTCATACTGTAAGATGGTCTTGCCGTCTATTCCTTACATCTAAGCTATTTTCAACATCTCTCTTCTCAGTATACAGTATATATGTTTTGGCTTTTTTTCTAGTTTCACACTTATATTCCCAGAATAAAAGGAAACTCTATGCAAATGCCTTGTAAGTCAGAGCTCCGATGTTATAGCAGTAATAGCAACTGATTCAAGTCATATTATTACCGACAATTATACACAAAGCATCATAGTATACTTACGTGCTATATTGCAATATTCATGTAATAATAAACAATTACTCTCAGAAGTCGAGGTGAATAGCGGAAAAATATTTTAAACGCCACTATTCAACGAAACTAAAGAGAATAATGGTATCATTATTTATAATTCAACAATAACTTTCAAAGTAAAAGCGCGCGAGGTCATTGGACAGATCTAATCACGTGATATTCGCTTGCGGGGCAAATATTAGCGAACACAACAAGGCAAGTATCACAGTCACTCGAAATAGCAACTCAATTGTTTCCAGTCTCAGGGTGAAATGAATTGAAAATGACTGAGGATTCAATCTCTAGGCTCGAAACCACATCAAAAGAAAAGAAGATCGAACTAGTCAAGAAGTTAGAACCTCAAAATACAAAGAATTCTACAAAGTTTTAATGGCGCCATGACAAGCCGTTCGCGCGGCAGGAAAATGATTATTGAGTTATAAGATAAATGGACCTCCTCTATGCTATTTTGGCTGAAATATTAATAATAATAATAATAATAATAATAATAATAATAATAATAATGACTTTATTTAGTGTCTATTTATTTAGCTGGCCAAAGGCCTACTAATTGGGGACACCGTCTTTGCCACTCTAAGGTGGACGGAGACATATCGTCTCCGAGGGATTACGGTTTAACTTCCTTATCCACGCGAAAGTCTAACCATTTGCAGATGTTAGAGCAAAGGCAGCACCTTCTCCTCAATTATTTTAAGACACTGAGTGTTGGTCAGGCCGGGAATCTAACCCGAGCCTCCCGCACGATAGACTGGCACCTTACCAATTAGGCTAATCAGACCTGATTATTGTCCTAAAAGTTTTACCTGTTTCATATTTTCACGTTTTTGACAATTCTATAACCTCGGGCTCGCATAGCTCAATACAAAAAGTGTAGAGGAGGTTTATTCACTACATACAAACAAGGTGACCTCAAACTGGGACAGATTTCTAGGTTTTAAATCATAGGGCACAACGGCTGGACATTTGACGTCAAACGCAAGCATTGGCATCTCATTAGCGCGAAGCAGTGAGCTAGCTCTGAAACTTGCCATTTATAAAGAAAATGGCGCAAAGGTTCTCAGTTTACCATATGGGCTTTATAGCCCCATCCTTATTCTTCATTTTCATGTAAGTTTGAGGACCAAAAGTTCATTGCAAATACTATCAAAATGCCGTTTAAACGTATTTTCACGGCAAAATGAATAGAAATTATTTCCAACTTAACTAATTGGATTTTACTAAAGCAATTACTCATCTCACCCTCATGGTCTCCGATGGCCTTATGGGCTATTGACTCGTAGCCCATTCGGGCTCGAGGAATAATTATTAATTACTATTTTCTCAAGCATCTGAGCGGTCCAGAATCCTAAATCCTTGAATCTGATTGGCTAATTGCGCTCGCTCCAGCGGTCCGGATTTTCCCATACGGACCCCGCGT
>JAOBYJ020089180.1:0-10619 GCA_025403565.2 Palythoa heliodiscus
CTTTGTCAGCAAATGCATGTCTGAAAAGTATAGTTACATGTATCGAGACTTGACTCTGTGAAAAATAAAGGGACTGTTTCCCTAGATCGACGGTCTTTTATTTCGGAAACTGCGCTCGCAGCATCTTCAATGACAGCATTTGCCACTTGATGTTGCTGCTGTGACGCAGCTGTGCTGAGAAGACCACTTTCCTCTAGGACTGGGCGCGTTGTCGGGGAGTTATTTATTTCTGCAATTACTGCTGCACTTTTCTCAGGTGTTGAAGGAAGAATTTCTTTTATCTTTTTTATTGCCCTTCGTTTTTCTTCTCGATGCATTTTATGATCTTTCGCTTTAACTGGTCGTTCCTTTTTTTCTTTCAAATTTCTTGATTGCACCTTTTGGTGAGATTTTGATGCCCTATATCTTTCTCTTCTTCTCTTGTTAAACTCTTCCCGGTTCTTCTCTAAGTAGATTCTGTATTTTTCTTTGTTTTTTTCTCGTTTTTTCTGCCTCGCCCTTTCCATTCTCTTAGAGTTAGATAGAATCAATTTCGATTTCTGTGCAATAAAAAATAACAAAAATAACTATTATTTGCTCGTAAAACAAAATCAAATGTAATTTATTTTCATAAGCCGTGTGCAAATGTTACGATTGCGGTTTTGCAATCACAGTCGCTGTCCCACGACTCTTTATCTGGAAACATCAAATAATAGTTCTCGAACACTGCTGCCATTTTCTCAGGGTCAAACTTTGACCCCTTTTTAGAAAAACATTTGTTCATTAATTCTTCCTTGGTAAACAAAATTTTAACAAGTTTAACTCAAAAGGTCTTGAGAGAACAGCATCTCTCTTTAATATCAAACAAGGTTTCATATGGAACAGGGTATTTGGCACACAATCCCTCATAAACTGAAAAAAATTATATTAAAACCCTTCCACAACTTTCTGTTACGTTGGATCCTGAAGGACCAAGTCAGCAAAATTAACCAATTAAAAATAAATATATGAGAAGCTGACAAACAACGGTAAGATTTTTCAGTAACAGCCTCATAAACTGGGCTGCCCTAGTTATCTTGATTTTGGTTAATTAGAAATCCTGTTGCTTGCTGCTTAGGAGCCTCTTTTCCAATAAAATGAACAACAGTGTTAAGAGTAGTCGAAATCGAACATGATTAACTGTTGGTAAGCACTGCTTGCTCCCATAAAAACGTCATAGGGTTAAATAGCTGCTGCCCATTTTAAGAACCTCCTGGTAACGTAGGTATAGAATCACCTTCCATACCTCATTTACATCTTGATCCAAGAAGTTGAAAAAGTTGCCATCTGCATTATCAAGCAGATCTATATTTACCTTTATCTTTAAGGCATCAACCTGAGGGAAAGACAGTTCTGTACATTGTTCATATCTTTTGCATTATTTGGTGGCTTCTAAAGGAGTCATTTGAAGAGGCACTATATTTAGAGATTAATCTTTGCAAAGAAGATGCTTACAAGCAATAAAGTGCACAACTATATTTGATTTTATGTCTTTAAGGCATCAACCTGAGGGAAAAATGGTTCTGTACATTGTTCATATCTTTTGCATTATTTGGTGGCTTCTAAAGGAGTTGTTTGAAGAGGCCGCTTTGTTTTGAGTTTAATCTTTGCAAAACAGATGCTTACAAGCAATAAAGTGCACAAGTATTTTTTTTATATGTCTTTAAGGCATCAACCTGAGGGAAAGACAGTTCTGTACATTGTTCATATCTTTTGCATTATTTGGTGGCTTCTAAAGGAGTCATTTGAAGAGGCACTATATTTAGAGATTAATCTTTGCAAAGAAGATGCTTACAAGCAATAAAGTGCACAACTATATTTGATTTTATGTCTTTAAGGCATCAACCTGAGGGAAAAATGGTTCTGTACATTGTTCATATCTTTTGCATTATTTGGTGGCTTCTAAAGGAGTTGTTTGAAGAGGCCGCTTTGTTTTGAGTTTAATCTTTGGAAGGAAGATTCTTCGAAACAGTGATGTGTACAAACAAATTTGTCTTTATATGTCTTGTAAGGCATCAGTCTCAGACACTGATGGTTTTGTACATTGTTCATATCTTTTGCATTATTTGGTGGCTTCTAAAGAAGTCGTTCGAAGAGGTGGCATTGTTTTAAGTTTAATCTTTGGAAGGAAGATGCTTAGAAACAATGATGTGTTTAAGCACATTCGTCTTTTTGTCTTGTAAGGCATCAATCTGAGAGACAGATGCCTCTGTACATGGTTCATATCTTTTGCATTATTGGGTGGGTTCTAAAGGAGTTATTTGAAGAGTCAGCTTTGTTTTTGAGTTTAATCTTTGGAAGGCGTTTGCTTAGGAACAATGATGTTTACGAGCAAATTTGTCTTTTTATGTCTTGTAAGGGATCTGAGACACAGATGATTCGGTACTTTGTTCAAACAAATGTCTTTCAGCAGCTTGCTTGTTGTTAATCCTTTATTATATTGTATTATATGTGTACATTAAAAATCGGCACTCAGCGAGTGCATGTGGATACTGCTTGGTTTTGAGTTCATTTTAAAAGAATATCTTAAATTTTGTTATGTAAAAAAAGTTTTGATACATTTAATGTTAGATTTTGTTAACTTTGTTTTTTGGCTGCAATCTTTTAAAATATACTCTAGTTGAAAGTCATTAATTTATCACCAGTTCAAACTACATTGCAAAGAAATATTTACAACTTCATTAAAACTTTAAAATTTAGTTGTAATTATTTTGTTACTGATTTAAAAGATAAAGTATTTGTGTCAAAAGGCTTCATTTTTAGCATGTGTGCCGGTTGGCTGACAGCTGAGAACTACCAACTCCTGAGTCAGGAAGAGCACTGCAGAGGATATCCCTGACTTTAACAACAACTGTTGGGGAAATTCCTTCACTGGTACTGTCTGTCGATTTAGTTTCTTGGGTTGCTTTATGAGCTATTTCAGCACCATGACATGGTACAGAACTGGTTGTAGTAGCAAAGAAATTGTTGGACATTCCTGTTTTCATCTGGAGTGAAAAGAATGCATTGAATTTTGATCATTGTGTACAGAAGTAAAGTTCAGTTTGGAGGTAACGTAAAGCACCTTGCAAGAACGATTATTGATGACGAGGACCCTTTGCACAGCCCAAATTTCTATGTCTAGGAGATTTTGAAGCTCTTGGTTTTTTTGGCTTTTATATACACCCCTTGTGGCAGGTTCTAACTTCAGCTGCTCCATAGAAGGAGATTGCCAGAGGCTTTACCTTGTGTTGTAAAGTATTCGATCTTGACACTGAGCTAGGTTTCATGAAGGCGTGAACTCTTTTTTCAAATTGAATAATAGGGCAGATCAAAGCCTGATCAGTTTCATCTTCTCTCAAGGCATGGCAGCCTTACTCACTAAAATAGTTGCTTCCTTTCTAAATTACACTTTCAAATTGCCTTCTTGACCTGTTAACCTTAAAAAGTCTTGGGGCATCTGTAATTTTTGTGCCATTTTCACTTTTAGTCTTGTTTGTAGTGTTTTGAATGCATGAGAGTCTTGTGTCACTGTATGTAATCAGTTCAGCTTCAGAACTGCTGCATCAGTCAATAAAATGTATTTTTGGATTTTCGACTTTGTCCTGTATCATGTGTTCACTAGAAAAGTTACTGAATCATACAGTATAGTGTAGCAGCCAGAAAGTCATGGGTAGCAGCTGAGTTGTCATGCCAGATCATCAGGTTTCTGCTTCTTTTAGGCCCTTCATCGTCACATTCATTATTATACTAAGTAACTCTTCAAATAGATATTAGGGTAGTCTTTCATGTAAGGGGAGTATTTAGCAAGCATCTTCATCCAAATGTCTTCCAGCGGCATACTCCTTCCCTTAACGGTAAAACTGACCTTCTCCATTTAAAATCTTTTGTCATGACCCCTGTTCATATTAAAAGGAGGCAAAAACATTACAATTGATATTTTTGAGATTGATGAGAAGGACTAACACTTTTTGAGTTTTCAAAATACATGCAACTGAATTCAAACTATTTGTTTTCAATGTTTTTAATCGTGATTTAAAAGTGATTATTCTCACTTTTAGATAAGATTATGGAAACGTGCTCGAGGGTTTCATCTATTGCGAATGTTAGATTATCGAGCCATTTCATAAGTGCTAGTTTCACGAGTTTCTTCACATAAAGGAAAGGTAAAACAACTGCAATTGTTTGTCATTATTTTTACGGTATCTTTAATTTATCGGTATCATATTTTGTGGGGAAACTTCTATTTTATGTATATAGTTTTAAAGCTACAATAAAATCAACCTCTACAACTGTGGCATTTGCAGTTGTTGCGTCATTTCACCTCATTTAACCCATGGCAAATTTATAAAAGCGCTTGTGATCACACATTTTTCAAATTTTAAAAAACTCATTCATTGAAAAGAACTGGCCCTAACTGCAGTTACCCTGGTGGTGACCCAAGCGAAAATCGTGTCAATGAGATTTGTACTGGACAGATGTGAGAGTTTGTCCTTCCATAGTTTTTTTATAATTTGTTTAAAACAATCCATGTCGTCCTCGCTGACCAACTGGGTGATTTGTTTTACGGTCAGTCGAGTCCCAAGTAGTCCTTTTAAGCCATACATTTTCAGGCACAAAACTGTTTTTTTCTTTTGCGGTTTTATCCACTCTTTAAGTTCTTTACTCTTCTGCGAAATAGATGCATCCACTTTATTAAATTTTTAAAGAAATTTTAATGCCACAAGAAAGTATTCTATTTTTGTCTTGATCCCTCCTTAATTTTTGGGAGGAGGGGGGGGGACACAAGGTACTTATCGATGATTGGTTGGTCAGCCACCCACTGCCAGTTCACCTCTTCTGGGTTTGCAAAATACAAATATCAGCCAAGCTTTAAGACAATTTTATTGCAGTCGGCCCTCCCTCCACTGATGATGAAGTTTAACCAACCCGAAAAGATGTAATTGTTGTTTAGGAGCTTTTTCGAAAATCTGCCAGACTTCATCAGTGAAGATCACCTCTTGGCAGCACTTACCACTGGAATATGTTTCCATAAGGCTGACTGGTCTTTCGCAGCATATTCCTTTTTCCCCCTGGTCAGCCAAGTAATTATCGAGTAGGCTGTTTCCGGATGGACTGCTAGCCTCTCTGAGGGCCATATTGTAAAACCACATTTTTCAACCTCACCTGCACTTGTTCAATCTTATTCCTAAGCCAGCCAGCCCACATAGGTCTCTCTTTGGACGTCGTTTTATCTTTTTGGCAGAATAGTTTATATGCATCATCTGCAGGAAATCAAAACGTGTCCTCTTTCTTAAAATGTTAGCTCCAAAACGTCTTAATTTTCTCAATTTCCACCATATTTGATCTGCAATAATTTATGAATGCAAGCATCTGTTTGATGCTTTGGATATGGTTAGCCATTTTTTTGAAAGCTTCTTCACACTGGAGGCGAATAAGGACATTTCCAATTACGTGGAAGGGACGGTTAGAAGTTGACTGTGGAAGTGATTTTGTTAAATGTTTGTCCTTGGTCCTCTGCATTGCAGGATTGTCCAGAAATGATACATAGTTGTATTGTCATGCGTAGAGAGATTGTAAAAATATTTATCAGTGTTCTCTTGGTTATTTTTTAGGGTGTTAACCCAGAACTTCAAAACTGGAAAGAAAGCTTGTATTGTGCAGATGTAAAATATTTTTTTGATGTTCTCTCATATAGGGTTTGTACAGAATGTGTTGCATTTTAGTGAGGGTTTTAATGCGTTGATACCTTTAGCCTGCTTCACCAGCTAAAACATACTTAAGAGAATAAAATTGAGCTTTTGTACTATGCATCCATCATCAGGATTAAAATATATGGTCGAATGATTGCTTAAAAACTATTACAGTATTTGCTAATATATACTATAAATACCGATTGTATGGAAATTTAAATATTACACATAAAAGAAAAGTTAAATGAGTTAGAAAGAAGTAATAAATATGTAGAAATAGGTAATGGTTAAAATTGAATTATAATAAAACGGAATAATAAATGATAATCTAAAATCTTGTATGTTTCTGGAATTGTTCTCCCATTGGTCCATCATATGATACTTTAAATATTAAGTTCATGTGATTGGATAGATCATTCATGGGTTCGTTATTGAGAACTTCACAGTGGTTAGTGTAGCATAAGGCTGAGACACGTATTTGATCCCTCAGTTCTTCATTCAACATGCTTTAAACTTTGTCTTTCATTCCCTGTTGGGTTTCAATGCTCTTCCAAGGATTTCTGTCCTCCATTTTAAACTTTGTAAAGGTTTTGTGTGCACCCTATAGAAAGTCTCTTTTTACGGGACCTCTTTAAACTGTGCTCCTTTGTGTTTGTAACTTACCACTTGTAAGTGTGATCTGTATGTACTTTACAGACTAGCACAAAGGTAGTGCTGCCCTCCTCTTTGCTGTATGCTTTCAAGCTTCTCAGCTGGTCAGTTACTGGTGCTTTGATTTTCCTTTATATATACCCCTTGTGGCAGGTTCTAGCTTCAGTCACCTAACCTTTTAAGAAAATCAATTAAACTGTTTTCTAAAGAATCTTCTGAACTCAATTCTGTAAAATTTGATAATTCATACTGTTTTGCAAATATATTCTGATCAATATAATCTTCAGCATCGTAAATTTCTTTTTCTTTGGTTAGTCCAAAAACTATTTATATGAATCTATTATACTTCTTTTCAGTTCATACTTGAATTTAAAAAATGCTTGATGTTGTCCAAAAACAAACTGATTTTTATCGAGAAATGTTTTTCAGTTAATTTTTTATACGTTAATAGCTGATATTGGTCCATAGATAACATTGTAAGCGAGATATTTTGTCATTGTGGATACATTTTAAAAACATTCATTAGTTAAAATTGAAAATGTTTTTTACAACATGAATGCAAGATCGAAAAATGAACATTTCTGAAATCAAAATATGATTTTAAAATATAGCTGTACCTCAGATGTTGCAATGGACTCTTTAGTGGCAGTACCGCTGACCTTGAAAGTAACTTGTCCATATCTCATGCCACTAGCAGTACAGCCACAAGTTGAGTGCACATCCAAATATTGGTATACCTCATAGAACAGTATTAACTCTTCATAATGTGAGCGTGACAGTATGTTATATAACCTATTCAGATTTACTGACATGCCATAATAACGATATTTCCTTGCTTCATGGTAGTAAAAATGTTTCTTTGGTGCACCAATTAAAAGTGTCTAAATGCCAAAAATGGTTTGTATCAACTCAACTAAACTGTATGTTTTTTGTAATTTTTGGGATGTAATGAGCATATTTCTCAGGTTGTGTTTTCTTCCTCCACATTGTAAGATGATGGATGATACACACCGGGAATGGAAACAGAGCACTTCCCTAATATATTTGTAAGGATAAAGCTAAAGCCAAAAATTCTGCACATTATTGGTTTCTAGATCTACTCGTCTTTCTTGTTTCAATGAGTTTATTGCCCAGGGAATGCTTTACCCTAAATAGTTTGACTATTTTGTTCTTAAGAAATGAAATTTTTAATACGTTTTAAACCTTTGAGTACTAGCCACAGGGGTCCCACGTACCCTTGAGGACCAGGCCGCATCAAGAACCACCAGAGAATTGACTCACCAATTTTCTGAACTTTATTTTTGTTCAGTTAAGTACAATTCGGGCCACAAGTCTGTTTACGCTTAGGTACATATCTCATCAGCTTTACAAGAATGTATTTCAGAAGTGTTAATTGGTTGCCATGGTAACCAAAACAATGAAATACAGCAGAAAAAATGGTAAAGTTCCATTTTTTTGACATAAACAATACACAGCAGATGAGTAAATCAATATTTATACAACTGAAGCCTTACAAAAACTGCTGTGCTTACTAACACTTTCTTCCCTGCAGGAAATTTGAATAAAGTCATTTGTGTGTTTTCTGCCATTTTACTTCAATTTACACTCTCAAATTTTGGGTTGCTCACCAAGTCAAAAAAGCTTCCGGCAAAAATTAAAAACAATGTGAAAATTACTCATGGTTAGACTCGGAATCTGAATCGCGAATCGCTTTGATCAGGGCCAGGTTCGGTAACATCATGAAATCGTAAATTACTGAAAATAGCTAACAAATGATCTCTTAACATTATTTCACTGAAACCGTCAGTTCTCATAATTGTCTCCATAAAATTCCAGTATCATTTGTAATTAGGTTGTTTGACAGTTCCCATTGCAATCAGAAGCCCAACAAAAAGTGTCAGTATCGACCCAATTTAATTTCTTGTTTATACAATCAGTTTGGTTTTTTGCTGCACACGTGTTCCCATTTCAACAAGAAACGAAAATGGTTCTTCCGTAATTAAATATCCTCTGGGTTAAACAGAATCTGTGACCCGGTTACAGAACCTGGGAAAAAATCAAAGGAACGACCACTCATTTCACAAGCAGAAACCCACTTAAAAATTGGAACTCCAAAACCTTCAAAATTCTTCCTCATCATCACTTTCCGTTTCGCTGCCAAAAATGTTGTAAAATTCTTCTTCTTCATTGAGTCGCTCAGAATCAACTTCTTCCTCTCCATCTTCCTCGAACTCTCTACCGCCAACAAATGCCGATTCCTGTTCGTTTTCTGAAAAACTAAACTCATCTGAACATTCTGAATCATAGAGATTAAAATTAAACACAATGGACGCCTATTTTAAATCATGTTCTCAATTTATTTGCGTGAAAACTTGCTAAACTATACATAGATAAAACTCAAACAAATCGAAAACATGGCGACCACAGCGACAAATCTTTCCTTGAAAAGACCTGGTGACTAATGTGATTGCAATGACCCCCCTCTGACCGAATTGATAAACAGCAGCCCATCAAGCATACTTGATGCGGACAACGTGCGAGGTGCCAGATGGCGCCGATCGTCCTCAAGGGTCATTTAAATGTAGGTGCCATATGGCGCCAGCCGTTCTCAAAGGGTTAAGGAATATTTCGATGTTTAATTCGCATTATTTTCAACCACACGTTATACCTACATACGATCACTTATATATCATATCCATTGTGTGCTTGTGGGATTGGGGTAGTTCCATGATGTTAGGGTAATTGTCACAGAGCCCTTGAGATCCTGGCGATGTTCAAGAAAATTGCAAATATATATATACTATATTGTAGACTCACAGTTATCCAGCCTATACCCTGTTCACTGCCACAGCCCTCAGTAGGTCATAAATTATATGAGAGTATTTCCCAGTCTGGGGCAAATGTGTCGGCCCATCTACGAACAGTAGATTTCCGCTGTCAACTTCAGCATGACATTTGCATTATTTGTAGCCCCATCAGTTAATAAATAGCTCCCAAATAAAATGACTACAGTTGCATTTTTACTACAGTAATTTTATGTCCCTGGAAACGAATGGTTAATTTTCCAAATTCTACACTAGTTTTAAGATGCAGCCATCAAATTAATTCAGTTTCTCTGGTGGCTCTTTGCTCTCCAAGGGCAACCTCCATCTCGGAAATACTGGTTGGTGTATTGTTTTGGCTGCGGTTCTGTGCTCTTTGTTTATCTGTCTGGATTCATTTTTTTGTTGTTAAAGTTGTATCATTTTCTGGCATTGTTACAGGAAAACGTCGTTTTTCAGAACAAGCTTATCCTGCTCATTCATTGCAAATCTTTCTATGTCATATATAGAGGTCATGTTATAGAGGTGCACTATAAGGAAAGTTGTGTAAATTACCAAAACCCGTATGGTGTACAGAGTTTTTCCATTGGAAGACTTGGTTGAGACATTTATAGATACAATAAGATGTGGATCGTAAAGTAAACGAATGTAGCTTGTTCTGATCTGCTCATGCAGTTTTTAAGCATATATTAATGACCTGAACAAGGGAAAAGTGTATTATCTGAGGAATGGTACTACACAAGATGGTGTAGGCCCCATATTTTGTATTATCATGACGACCATCCCCAGCCACAACCAGTCCATCTTTCAATGCCTTTATTTTCTGAAGAAGGTTAGATTGGTACTGTTTCTAGTGTTGGTGAATTATTGGGGACATGTGATTCGAAAAGTAAGTCAAAGTGTATAATTTTTCATGCCTGTATAGTAACAAAACACAATGCATAATTTACAGAGATTACTGCACAGGTCCTTGGCATTTGTTATTCTGGCCTTCCCTCGCAGCACGGCAAGACTAGCTTGCTGCTTTGCATGGGATCCTGCAGCATCTTGGTCTCCTTTGGCATGTAATGTTTGAAAGAAGTTGCGGTGGATCTGAAAGCCAAAATCTGCAAATGAACAGGAAAGGTCACCAGCACAGTGCTTGGACTTGTATTGGGCAGCACATCGCTCAGTGAATTCGTGCATCTTTTCACCCTTTGCCTTGACGTCATCCTTCAGGTAGTTGGTTATCAACATCTCGCAGTGATGCACTGAGTAGTAGTCTTGCAATAGGTCGTCACTGATGATGAAAATGTGCTCTTTGATTCTTACTGGCTCTGCTGTGGCGCTCTCAACTCCATGACACTCTAGGGTGGCATGGCGGAATAACACAGTGATGTGAAAACTGGCCTTGTTAATATCAAAGAACTCAGATTGAGTCTCATTCTTGCCCCTGCAGGATAGCTATCAGAATAGT
>JAOBYJ020089290.1:0-10617 GCA_025403565.2 Palythoa heliodiscus
GCACACGTAGTTGTAGAGTTTTCATATTGGTAAACCTTCTAGTGCCTATAGGTATCTAATAAGAGTGAAAAAGCTGTTCACTGCTGCCACTTCCTTGGTACCTAGATTGTGCACACGTAGTTGTAGAGTTTTCATATTGGTAAACCTAGTGCCTATAGGTATCTAATAAGAGTGAAACAGCTGTCCACTGCTGCCACTTCCTTGGTACCTAGACTGTGCGCACGTAGTTGTAGAGTTTTCATATTGGTAAACCTTCTAGTGCCTATAGGTATCTAATAAGAGTGGAACAGCTGTTCACTGCTGCCACTTCCTTGGTACCTAGACTGTGCACACGTAGTTGTAGAGTTTTCATATTGGTAAACCTAGTGCCTGTAGGTATCTAATAAGAGTGAAACAGCTGTCCACTGCTGCCACTTTCTTGGTACCTAGACTGTGCACACGTGGTTGTAGAGTTTTCATATTGGTAAACCTTCTAGTGCCTATAGTTATCTAATAAGAGCGAAACAACTGCCCACTGCTGCCACTTCCTTGGTAACTAGGCTGTGCAAATTTGGTTGTTGAGTTTTATGCATAACAAAAGCAGGTGCAGAAAAAAAGTTTTTTTTTGTTTCCCATCCGACTACTTTTTATCCACCTAGTACTATTTCATTTTTCTGTTGTTTGTTAAACATACAATTGCAGTACACGAAACAATTTTTGTGCGACGCCATTGTGAGATGAGTTGCATAAGCCATTGCAAGCTTTAGATCCGAGTACCAGTACCAGTACCAGTATGAAATTTCAAGTAACGCCATTGTGGGATGATATACATGAGCCATTGTGAGATGAGTTGCATAAGCCACTGCAAGCTTTAGATCCGAGTACCAGTACCAGTATGAAATTTCAAGTAATGCCATTGTGGGATGAGTTGCATGAGCCATTGTGAGATGAGTTGCATGAGCCATTACAAGCTTTAGATCCGAGTACCAGTACCAGTATGAGATTTCAAGCGCGCACACGTTTATACAAACAAACTCGTTGTTGAGAGGACGAGTTTTCAAGCAAAAGTCGTCCTTTTGACAAAGAGTTTGCTGGTTAGAGCGCGCACGTTTAAAATCTTGTTCTCGTACTCGGATCTAAAGGTCTCTAATTTTAAACTGCTGGAGGTAAGCAGCAGAACAATTTTCGTTTGGTTTTTTCAATGATGGGATAGATGTGGGAGTGATAATTGGTAGTAATCTTAAAATGTTCTTTTTGTTCTATTAATTTAGAGCCAGACGGAATCATCACAGAAGCAGAAGACCCCTATGGGGAGTAGGAAGAGGAAAAGGCGGCGCCTGAAGGACTCTGATCTCAGTGACCTCCTATCTCCTGATTCACCGTTGTTCCAGAACAAGAGAAGAAGCAAAGACACTCTATCGCTTTCAACTTCTTCCCTTGACTGGTCGCTCGTGTCTCCTTCAACCCCCAATGGTATAACTCCAGGCGGTGCAATAACACCAATTACACCTGTCGTACCAGCAGCCCCATCCAAACCTGTCACTGCTCGTCACCAGGTTGCTATGGAGTTATTACAAACAGAGAAAAACTATGTGGGAATACTCACAACCATACTAAAGGTTTGCTGTTTAACGACCAACTACAAGGTCCCTTTGAAAGAATATATTGCTCTTGGAATTTTCTTTGTATAGACTTAGTGGGGAAGAGTTTTATAAGAATTCTGTAGAACAGATTTATTTTGCCTGCAAGCATGGCACATATTTTGTGCAAATGTCCATAAAACAAATACATCAATCCTGTTCGGTTCATAGATGTTTTCTTTCCGTGTTGGCCTTATTTCCTAATTGGTCCATGGCTCAGAAGGGCTTAGTTGGCGTATTAGTGCAGTGCCCTTAGTTATGACATTTATTCACTATATGTATATGTATATTTAGATATTAGATATATAGCGAATACATCATGGAAAGTGCGCGCGTACGGTTTTTATTCAAGAGTCGTGAAGTATCATAAAACGAACGAATGAGCGCAGCGAACGAGTGAGTTTTATGACACAAAACGACGAGTGAATAAAAACTGTACAAAGCATTTTTCATGCTGTTTTCTGTTTATCATATACATTTTGAGATTTCCTTTTTAGTTGCCGGAGAAAGTTTTTAATTATGTTAACAGTTTTTCAAACTGTGTCTGTGTTAATTTATAACAACATGAAAACAAGCATGATCTTTAACAATTTCGTCATTTAATCCGAAAACTAAAAGCTAACACTTGCATTGGAAATAGACAGTGATTAAAACATAACGTTTTGAAAATATAATTTTCAAAAGAAAAGTTTTAAAGGTCACTGGTTTCTGTACTTTTTGCCGTCGCACCTGGTATTTTAATTTGCTTCTGACTGAAGATCAGCAGTTTTAGTAGCTTTTCGGTAGAAAATCTGTTGATATCTCTTTATTCTCACTTCCTAGAAACTCGTTTAATGATTCCAAGGCCAAACAGGATTTTGCTTTAGGTGTCTCTGTTTCAGTTTTCCCAAGTAAATCTTTCATTACAATCTTGAGTAACTTTCACAAGCTATGCAGCAGTTTTCATTCATAAACGACCGGCGCGCTGTAGGTCTTTGTTTTCCAACGGCAAAAATTTTCAAATTAATGTTGTCGCTTCTGATTGGACGTATCGTTTTTCTCACACGTGAAAAAAGCGATACGCGGCTCCAGATTGGACGTATCGTTTTTCTCACACTTGAAATGACGATACGCGGACTATTGGCTAAAAGCAATGAACGAACGAAAGTTTACTGTATGGAAATTTGGTGAGTAAATGTCGATATGTATATGATAAATAATGGTATTCTATAGTTTTTGGTCTTTGCTATAGCACATGTAAACAATTGAACATAAAACTTACATTTTATGAATATTTATATCATCATCATCATCATCATCATCATTATTATCATTATTATTATTATTATTATTATTATATATTTAACAATAAAAAATTTATTCCACAAAGGCGTGTTGGATATGATGTGCTAGATAGCTGATAACTCAGACGGAGTGAACCAATGCGAACGCTAGAAATGATTATATTCAAAGTTGTAAATTTAATAATATCTGTTAATCGTTGGTAAATGGCTTCTTTTCCCTTGTATTTTTCAAAAATCTCTTTATATTTCTGCAATACTAAAAGTTCAGTCGTTACCTCCATTCATTGTATTTAGTTTTCATTTGCAGGTTTTCAAGGAACCGCTGGAGAAAGACCCTCGGGGAGGACCAATCATACCCTCAGAAGATATCAAGGCTATCTTTGGGAGCTTACCAGAACTCTTAGAAGTTCACACAAAAATAATGGTATCTGTATTGTTTCTGCAAATGGGTATGTTTTCGTCTCTTTGTTTTGGGGTTTTTGGAGGCAGGTATACCAGTTTATGCACCCAAATTCAGACTTCCAAACAGTCAATCATAGTTTTAAATTTTTATTATTTTTCGCAAAATAAAAGTAAAATTGCCAAAACACCTCTGTGCCCCAAAGTTTGTGCATCGTATTTAAAGAAAATCAGTAAATACAGATCGCATCACTGTGTTATCGGCGATTTTCTGGACGTTTATCTATTTTGACTTTGTGTTGTATAATTTATGATACTAAAACGCAGACATAAAACCGCTCTGCCCTCCAAAAAAAACTCAGGATACGTTATTGGTTTGTAAGGGCGCGTTGCAAGTGTTGTAAAAGACGTTTTGTAACTGTCTGCAGTTAAACAAATATTGATTATTATCGTTTCGCTTACCAACAGACAGAGCTTGATCAGTTAATAAGTTCATGGTCGGAGGATAAGTGTATCGGGGATATTGTTCTCAGACGGGTAAGTGTTACATTGTGTGTTAACAGAAAACATCTTTTTGCGAGTGTGAAATAAGCAGTAGACAAAAAAGCGAGTGCCTTGCATCGTGAAAGCCACGACATCTGCTGCAAAGTGAATAATCCAACAAATCACAAGCTGTTTCCACCGACAGGCGGCAAAAATTCGCGCCATAACGCAGCACGTGTAAGAAACGTGTGCACGACTTGAATTTTTGTCTTTACTCCCAAATGTGATTGATTCAAGACAATAGATTCACTGCTGATCCCTAGATGAACCAATGAAACATCAAAATTCAAAGTGAAGAGAGTACTTGAAAATAAAGACAATTATATGATTTTTGTCATAATTTTTATATGGGGTCAAAATTTTCTTTACAGTACAACAACAACAGTAGCAACAACAACCAAATAAATGAATTTTTTTTCTGTTTGCACGAATTGTTATTGAATTTAGTGACCTTTTGACTGCACTAGTTGCAGCCGTAACTTATCAACCTTACGAATCTGTTGAGCCATCAGTGAGCAGGACATACACCCATTGTTCCGTCTACTAGAACCAAGTTCTGTGACCCGCTCTCCGTGTGAGTTCATTGAGAAACCTAGTGGCTAGGGCGGCAGACCGGTACTGAGAGGGTCCAGTAATGGTTCGATTATCGTTTTGCTGAGAATAAAGCTTGAAAACAAGTTGAAGCCAAACAAAACTAAGAAAAAAGATCTTGAGCTAAGAAAAAAGCCAACTGTTAAATCTTTTAGATCATCCCTTCAGAGAAGCATTTTAGAAAACCAGAGTTGTTTAGCCCATTTTTATTAAATTTAACTATTTATTGTTTTGTAGTTTGTATATACATCTTTAATTTTTATCTAAACATTTTTAAATTTTAGCCAATTTTTATGTTGTTATAATTAGTTTCCCATTTTTATAGGTATACTTGCGATATATTGTTATAACTAATAGTAGATTTAAAATGAGGGCCACAAGTTTATTAGTGGTTTGCACTATTTAGTGTTAACCTCTATTAATAAAGGCTTTACTTACTTACAACATTAAATTAACATTGTTTAGTCAGAAGTCTCCATATAGCTTAGTACCTCTGTTACTTAAATTAATCTCTTAATTTTTTTAGGCAGAAGAACTTGTCAAAGTTTACCCACCGTTTGTGAATTATTTTGAGATGCGTAAAGAAACCGTTGCCAGATGTAGCAAGGAGATCCCTCGGTTTCATGCTTTTCTTAAGGTAGATAAATATCATCAGGTCATTAAAAATTATGAAAAAGAAATTTAAAAAATTCAGGATTTCAAAAGGATTCTGTAGTGCAATGCTTGAATGTTAAATGTAACTGGGTAGTGAAACGTAGAGTAGATGGTAGCTGTGAATGAGGTTAGCTAAGGTGGTTGCTGATAGTGAGTTAGTGGTTGATGATAGAGGAGAAGTGGTTGATGATGTGAGTGAGTGGTTGATAATAGTGGGTGAATGGTTGATGATAGTGGGTGAGTTGTTGATAATTTGGATGAGTGGTTGATAATAATGGGCTAGTGGTTGATGATAGTGGGTTAGTTGTTGATAATAGTGGCTGATGATAGTGGGTGAATGGTTGATAGTAGTGGGTAAGCGGTTGAAGATAGTGGCTGAGTGGTTGATGATATTGGGTGAGTGGTTGATGATGTGGGTGAGAGGTTGATAATAGTGGGTTAGTGGTTGATGATAGTGGGTGAGTTGTTGATGATAGTGGCTGATGATAGTGGGTGAATGGTTGATAGTTGTGGGTAAGTGGTTGAAGATAGTGGCTGAGTGATTTCTAATAGTGGCTGAGTGGTTGATGATATTGGGTGAGTGGTTGATGATATGGGGGAGTGGTTGATAATAGTGGGTGAGTAGTTGATGTTATTGGGTGAGTGGATGATGATAGTGGACGAGTGCTCGTGGTTAATGATAAAGGCTGAGTGATTGATAATAGTGGCTGAGTTGTTGATGGATAGTGGGTGAGTGGTTAATGATGTGGGTGAGTGGCTGATAATGTGAGTGAGTAGTTAATAATAGTGGTAAGTGGTTAATGATAATGGGTAAGTCGTTGCTAATAGTGGGAGAGTGATTAACGATGTGGGTGAGTAGTTGATAATAGTGGGTGAGTGGTTGATAATAGTGGATGAGTGGTTGATAATAGTGGATGAGTGGTTGATGACAGTGAGTGAGTGATTGATATTGGGCGAGTAGTTAGTGATGGTGGTGAGTGGTTGATGATGTGGGTGAGTGGTTGATGATAGTTGGCAAGTGGTTGATGATATTGGTGGCCCGCACTTTAAACTTATTTTAGTTGATTTTGCAATATTTATGTGAAACTCAGTCTAACAATTAAAGTGCAAATAAATGTATTGATGTTGTTGCTTATCAAATTAGATTGGTTCTTTAGCGTTTGACGTAACTTTTGTAATTTACTAATTACTCAATAGGCATGCATCAGCAAACCCGAGTGTGGTCGTCAAAACCTGGCTGAGCTACTGATCAGACCCGTGCAGAGACTTCCCAGCATGAACCTGTTATTAACTGGTTGGTCGAACTTCCCTACACTGTACAGGGGGGTGGAGCAATTTTAAACGTAGGGAGAAGTGGGAGCTCAAAAATTTTCACGTTTGAATCCCTACTCAACAAGTTCCATTTCACTTTTCCTTTATATCATATATTGATTTTACCATTTTCACTGCAACTGTTAAAATAGGATGGTTTTGAAGAAAATCGAATACTAATTGAGCGGTGTAACATTGTATAAACACAAAAAAAATTTTCTCCTTTTGCTTTGGACGTGTGCCATATGATATGCATGCCTTGATGATTTTTTTCTTCACCACCAGCACCCCCCTAGATATTTCTTAAATTATGTTTTATTTCCTTGTGTTATCGATTAAGCTATGGCAAATTAGTGTATAATACAACAAGGGAATTTTTCAATTTTCGCAAAAGATTTGCTGAAGCGCACAGATAAGAATAACCCGGATCACTCTGCACTCATGAAGGCTGTTGAAGTTCTGAAGGACGTTATGTTGTAAGTATTGCATCCCAAGTCAGTGTAATAGTCCACATTAGATGACATAGGATGACAAGCTTGCCATTTTCTGGAGCTCAGGGAAAACCTGGAAAATGAGTTTTCCCTGATTAGATAACATATGATGACAAGCTTGCCATTTTCTGAAAATCAGGTAAAAACCTGGAAAATGAGTTTTCCCTGATTAGATAACATAGGATTACAAGTTTCCCATTTTCTGGAGATCAGGGAAAACCTAGAAAACGAGTTTTCCTAGATTAGATGACATGGGATACAAGTTTCTCATTTTTTGGAGATCAGGGAAAACCTAGAAAACGAGTTTTCCCTGATTAGATAACATAGGATTACAAGTTTCCCATTTTCTGGAGATCAGGGAAAACCTAGAAAACGAGTTTTCCTAGATTAGATGATATAGGATTACAATTAAGTTTCCCATTTTCTGGAGATCTGGGAAAACCTAGAAAATGAGTTTTCCCTGATTAGATGCAATAGGATGACAAGCTTCCCATTTTTCTTGAAATCAAGGAAAACCTGGAAAATGAGTTTTCAGTTTTTCCAGTCAGGGAAAACTCCTGAAGGGGGTTTAATAAACACTCCAAAAATTTTTGTTCTTTATATAATACAAAGATCTCGATCGTGCTCACATGCTGACTTTGGAGCAATGTTGCCGCACACACTCCACCCCCATCCTGACTTGAAGATACTTTAAAAATGTTCAGCACACCTGGAAATTACCTGGAAAAGTCTTGGAATTTTATTTTGAGCTGAGGGAAAGAACCCTGTTTGTAAACAATCTGCCTTTTATTGCATTGGCGTCTTGGTAAACTGTTTATATTTATCAGGGAATTTTAGAACTCATTCAGGGAAAATCGGGGACTTAAGTTTTCATGCAATTATGGAAACCCTGGATGAGAGCAATCCAAAAATTTCCGAAAGCCCGAAACAGCGAGGACATGGCACTCATTTAAGTGTTGAGACCTCAAATCAACAAGAACAAAAAATACATTTTCAAAGCAAAATATTAAAGTGCTAATGTTGTAAAAGAGAACTGTACATAATTTTAATTATTTATTTTAATTGTAATTGAATTAATTAATTTTAATTATTTTAATTATGTTAAAACACACTATCGTACATCAAAGTCCCTATAATCCGTTTTTACCGAAAAGAGTTCAAAACCCTTGGTGTACTGTGTGCCAAGACAGTTAGGATTCACGAACAATAGCATTAAAGACAAAGAGTATAAACTAGCAGTTATTCTTAGAAAGCAAAAACGATAATGTTCAGTTATTGGAAGAATGCATTAGTGACATTTTTGCAGCTATTTAATTTTCATGCAGAGAAACCAAGTTTAATAGGTGATATGAGCAACCCAAATTTGATTCGTCTTTGGATATCAACGTCAGCTAACATTTAGTCTTACGCTCTAGATATTAGCCCCTCTTCGTACCATCCATTTACCTTACTTGCTGACAGTTTATATACGAGCTTTTTCCAATAGTTGGACCTATGTTTTATAAATTCTTGGGTCTTGCTGACATCTAAGTAACATAGATTGCATTCCCAACAAGATGGTTTTAACTGTTCCTAGGCACATCAATGAAGACAAGCGAAAAACAGAAGGCCAGGTTCAAATGTTTGAGATTTTAAGGGACGTTGATGGATGTCCAGTAAGTGCTGAAGCTATTGTACTAAGTGTTTAACTGAAATTTGTAAAGTTCCTTGAACTAAATGAACTGCAACTGATGGTAGATAAATTGATTAAATAAAGCAAGAAGAGAAAGGATAAAATGATGATGATGATGTTGATGATGATGATGATGATGATGAAGCTTATGATGGTGATGATGATGATGAAGCTGATGATTCTTATGATGGTGATGATGATGGTGATAAAGCTTATGATGGTGATAATGATGGTGATGATGAAGCTGATGTTGAAGCTTATGATGGTGATGATGAAGCTTATGATGGTGCTGATGAAATTGATAAAGCTTATGATGGTGATGGTGAAGCTTATGATGGTGATGATGAAACTGATGAAGCTTGTGATGGTGATGATGATGATGATGATGATGATGATGAAGCTGATGAAGCTTATGATGGTGATTATGAAGCTTATGATGGTGATGATGAAACTGATGAAGCTTATGATGTGATGGTGAAGCTTATGATGGTGATGATGAAGATGATGATGATGATGAAACTGATGAAGCTTATGATGGTGATGGTGAAGCTTATGATGGTGATGATGAAACTGATGAAGCTTATGATGGTGATGGTGATGATGATGATGATGATGAAGCTGATGAAGCTTATGATGGTGATTATGAAGCTTATGATGGTGATGATGAATCTTATGATGGTGATGATGAAACTGATGAAGCTTATGATGGTGATGGTGATGATGATGATAATGATGATGATGATGATGATGATGAAGCTTATGATGGTGATGATGAAACTGATGAAGCTTATGATGGTGATGGTGATGATGATGATGAAGCTGATGAAGCTTATGATGGTGCTGATGAAGCTTATGATGGTGATGATGAAACTTATGATGGTGATAATGAAACTGATGAAGCTTATGATGGTGATGATGAAGCTTATGATGGTGATGATGAAACCTATGATGGTGATGATGAAACTGATGAAGCTTATGATGGTGACGGTGATGATGATGATGATGATGAAGCTGATGAAGCTTATGATGGTGTTGATGAAGCTTATGATGGTGATGATGAAACTGATGAAGCTTATGATCGTGATGATGATGGTGATGATGATGATGATGATGATGATGATGAAGCTGATGATAATGATGATGAAGCTTATGATGATGATGATGATGAAGCTGGTGAAGCTTATCATGAAGGTGGTGATGAAAATAATGTGAGAGTAGAGGCCAAGAGAAGAAGGAAAGGGCAAATCGAGAAACGACGAAACGAGAAGAGAAGGGAAAGGAGGAGATGAGAAGGAAATAGAAGAGAGTTAAAGTAAGACAAGAGAAAAAAGGAAGGAAATGAATAAAAACGAAGAAGGGGAAAGCAAAGAAAAAAAAAGAAGGAACTGAGATTTAAAGGAAGGGGAAAGAGATCGAGAAGGAAGGATAGAAAATAGAACAGAAAAGGGAAGCAAGACAGCTTTAATTTTAAATTGACTAAAATGTCTTCATCCTGTCCCTTTCTAGGCCTACGTATTGTCCTCCCATCGCAGTTACGTCATGAAAGTAGACACGTACGAATTGTCAGACGGCTTGGTTGGCAAGGGGGAAGCCATCACTCTGTTCCTGTTCAGTGACAGTCTTGAGGTCAGTTATTTTGTTGAGAAATCTGTAAATTCTCTTTGATTTTTGAAAAGCTTTAATCTGAAAGGAGAAGATGGAGGTTTGTTTAGTACTTCAATTAACGACAATTGTTGATTTCAGATCACAAAGCGACGCGGTGCCAAAGTAACAAACAAAAACTTGCCGCTAAAAAGTCCAGCAGCCAAGACTCCCCAGAAGGCCTACAAACACATTGAGTTCATGCCTTTGTCCCACATCCGGAGAGTAGTAGATATCAGAGATACTGATGGTAAGTATTTATTTAATCCTTATTAAAGCTGCTTTAGGAATACAATTCAATATAAAAACTAACGATAAAAAACGACGTTTCGTCATCTATCAGCAGACATCTTCGGTCCACCCACAACATTAGCAGTCAAGATATTCAAATGAACTTTTCTGTTCTTAAGAAA
>JAOBYJ020089397.1:0-10617 GCA_025403565.2 Palythoa heliodiscus
ATAGAAAACTGGTTCATTTTCCAAATCTACACTTACTATCTATAGTTTGCCAGTTAATAAGTCGCAAAAGGTCGTCGTAACACACTGGCATAAAGCTTCAATCTCATTTTCTGAACTATCCCGAGCAAATCCATAATTAAGTAAAAAAAATATACTTAGTTTTGTATATGTAAGCTAAGCGTTTACTGACTGTTTTTTTGTTTTGTTTTTGAAAATTAATTCATTCGTTAATTCATCAGAGAATTCGTCCTAAACATATACTCCAACAAGTGGATCGCTAAGTACAGTATAGTACCACTTATATAAAAGATTTTTTGTTGAACTAAAACGGTTTTTGATTTTTCATCATGTGACCGATTGAAAGCAAACTCAGCATACATGTGAGTGAAGGGTTAATAAAACAATCTAACTATATAAGAAAATTGCGAACAGTGTTATTTAACTTTTATATATATATATATAACATACACATACATATACATTACTCATAAGAAAAGAATTTTAAAGTCAAGAACAAGATAATATATCTCTGTACACTTACTTGTTTCTCTCCGAATGATCGTTTAATATAGATCATAACCGAGAGATCATACTGCTAAATCAGTCTCCCCTTTGCAGATAATCAAATTTTCATAGCTCTTTCATTTGAGATTAAGTCCTATTTTGATCATTCCAATGTGTTTGCCGTTCTTAATTTAATGAAGTTATATACTCACAGCTTGTTACAATGCATCGGTTTCACTGATGAATCTGCAATCAAAGTGACGTTTACGTCCGTAAAAATCGCTTTTCCGTCGCTGCCGGCAATTTTCGTTGCTTCATGAGATATATTACAGAATGACGAATATGTCAGCTTATAACATATTTAACGCTGTTCAAGTAGCTTTAAATACTTCACCATGTAGGATTTACAACTGATTTATGCTTCTTCCGGCTACGAGAACTAGAGGAATCTATGTCTTTTCCGAAACAGAAAGTTTATAAAGAAAAATAGCTTGGACAAAGTCCTCCAAAATAGTTTTCTACACATTGTTTTATGAAAATATTTAAGTGTACTGAAATACATAAATGTTAGAAAGCCCATATTCACTGGTAGATTACTCTTGTCCAACCTTAACCTGGATGGATTTCAGATAAAGAGCAATGATCATTCGACATGCAGTTAACTATACAGTCACTCTCATCGAGGTAATGCGTTTTGCCAAGACTTGCGATTCTATTGATAAAATATAGAAATTTGTGAGCTAACCTGAAAATGTGGTCTTTGCTCTATCATATCCTAATGAATAACAAAAAAACCAGGTTTAAACAGTCTTGTTATTGACAGACGTATTACAATATTTACTGTACTTTTGAATGAAGCCATGCTGACAACATGCAGTATTTTCTGTTACACACGTCGGATTTTACTCTTAAAATTTACTGTTATGCCGGTAAAATTCAGGAAAAGCTGCATCTTTCTGACTTGCTTGGAAAGAAAGTAAAAAGTTAACCGGCAAACGTTCCTTTGTGTAGCATAATTAGAATCAAAGATACAGCATGCGCAAGATTTCACGACAAAGACAAGGCTATCAAGTGTAAAAACTATAAACTGTGCTGAACAGCCTTCATTCCGCTTAACACTTACAGGAAACAAAAATGAATGTCGTTGTTGTTTTTAGTCTAGAAGGAAAGCTTTAGAACTAGTTACCTTTTTTTAAACCTACATGTAAAGTTTTAAACACAATTTTGATATATATTCACTGTTTTATGCCATAAAAACATATTTATTTGCTGCTAATACTTGAACTAATGGTGACAAAGCCTATTTCTTCTCTTTCCATTTTAGTTTAGTTAGCTGTATGAGTCAATGAATTGATGTCTTTTTGCATCTGGAAGAAAAGATAGGCGTAGAAATTGAAATTGAAAAAGGAAGTAGTCATTGATAATGGTTCGATGGAGGTGCTGCGAAATCATTTAGCTAGAAAACAAGTGCATATAATCCGAAAACGGAAGGTAGCGTACTTGCGCACAAACAACTCAACCAGAGTCGTCTAAAAATTCTCTTTTATTTCACAAAATATATGTTATATTTTACATATTTTATATTTACATGCATATGATTGCATTATACAACTGACTAAACCTGTTTTGTTTTTCTTTTTATAAACTTGATGTGTATATGGTAAAAATTGTTTGATTGTGATTAAAAGTAATACCCAGTTGAGTATAACTATATATTTTTACCCTATGTTTGTAAAATACATCGGAGAATTTTATTCGCATCTTCAATTAGTTTCCTTATACAAAGATTTCTAATAAGAAATACGCAATATAATGATCACGAGTCAGTTCCATTAAACATAAAGGCTATATGTTAACAGAGAAAATATTTGTTACACGTACACAACTTATAGTGGTATATAATATAATATAGTATTGTATTGTATATGGTTGTAATAAAACTCTCTTGTATGTATGAATACGAGAAAGAATCATTTCTCAGTCAGGGTCATGTTTTTGTATTTTTTTAGTCATGTCCGTGTCAATAGTTGCTCAGTATTTATTTCCCTTCGAAAACAACTTAAAATGTGATAAAGTGTTTGGCGAGTCCCGTCAATGATCATAATCAACACTATTTTTCAGCGCCTTTTGCTTTTGTAATGATTCTTTTGCTGTGTTAGTTTTAACTAACTTGGCAACTTTGTTTGCAATAACAATGAAGTTCTTAACTAACATAGCAGTGGCTTAAATACCTTCAACTATGGAGCTATCTCTCACCCCAAAGCTGTTTGAGGATATACTTCTAAGTTGTTGTATAGTGTTAAAAATATAGTTGGTTCTCAGCGGTTGTGTCACAAGGATGCTAAGAATGAGCAGCAACTATACAAGTGCTTCGCCATGCAGCAATGACTCGAGATTAATTCTCGGGAAATAATTGTAAATAACAGTATTATTAACACTTACTAAATAAATCAAGAGTAGCCAGAAAAGTTGTCTGTGATTTTTGAATGATTCTGAAGAAAATTGAATTACTGTGTGCATATCCACATACAAGTGGTTCAACTTCTTTCCCTGAATGGATGTCAAAGTATAACCACATTTGATCAATGAATTAAGTACGTCGGTTGGCGCTGCCCCAGATCAAGAAAAACTTGGTTGTTTGGCTGCGGTCTTAATATTGTACTTGGTAGCGAGATAGATGTTAGAGCCTGTGAGTGTGGGAATGAATTGTGGCTCTGTGGTGTTGCCACCCCAAATGGAGGATTTAAAGGTTGCGGAGTACCCCTTGCGGCTTGCCGCTCTCCCATTGTCGAAGAGGCTACCTCGTCTTTGATTTCTTTGCGCCATTTTGTTCGCCTATTTTGAAACCAAGTTTTGACTTGGGTTTCTGTTAATTTAAGATCCGTGGACAACTCTGCACGTTTAGCCTCGGTTAAATATTTTTCCTGGGAGAACTCTTTTTCTAGTCTCCGAACTTGTTGTTGGGAGAAGAGAGGTCGCTGCTTTTGTTTTCTCATTGGCCTTCTTCTTCTCCTAAAATGGGTATTGATATCTACAAAAAAGAAAGAAATAGAGTCTTTATTTAACAAAAGAAAAAGATTCATCAACAGATTTGATTTCATGATCATTTGCATTAATGTTATATAGTTGCTCACAGCTATGATTGTGTTTTAAAAGCGGATTCAAATTAGACAGTCTTTCACTGACCTGGTGAAGGAAATAAGTTGCATAATCCTTCAATATACTCGTTCAGGATACCCTGTGTCTGTGGGCATTTGTCAAATCTCCACAAGATAACGAGATATGACGAAGATTTCTCTGCTCATAGCCATAGATTACGTTAAACGAATCAAAATCCATCAATCTTTTAAAAGTCAGAAATATATCCAGTAACGATTGTGGATATTTTTGTTTTCTGTAAAGAAAAGTTAAAGGGTGCTTGGATCAGGCGTGCACACTAAGGTCAGAGCATTTTGTTTACTGATCTTTCCGTGTTTAGTTTTCAACTGGAGCTTCACCATTTGCAACACATGGGACATGAGCACAGGAGTCCAGCATGAGTAAAACCTTAACTAACTTTAATTAGTGAAAAATGAACACTACCGTGCAAATGTTCCTTTAAAAGTAGCTACTTATCTTTAACACAGCCATTTTGCAAAACCTCATTCAATTTTCATAATCTCCACCGATGTTTATTGATCATGAAATCACATACACAGGACAAAAATGTTATCAACAAGAAGATTTAACTGTAGTTCATGGGACCTTCGCAAAGCGAAACCGTGCTGGCCACATTTCATAAATGACATAAATCATGATTGATTTCCTATCGACGGCTTTTATGTTCTACAACGACAAGTTCAAACCTTAATCAATCAAAGCATTGAGAAACCATGCAAGCTGTGTAAAAACCGAACAGCTTTCAGTTGAGGCGTTAAAATTCTAGTTGTGTCACGACGGATTAGCTAACTCACCTGTAGGGATTCCTTGCCGGGAATAGCGAGTAGCAAATACCCAGGCGGGACATGGGGAAACCACAGAAAGCTGCTCTGGGAACATCAGTGGGTTAACCGGTACGCTATTCAGCGGGGTAAGTCTCATTGGAACAGGCTGGAGCAATAGCGGGGCTGTAGGGGAGAGGGAGCCAGACCTTATCGCGCTGTTTCCATCTTCAGTCGCATTGCGTTCTAGTTTTGCTCTGTCCGGTGTAGTAGAGCGCTCTTCCGGCAAGTTAAGCAGGTTTTTGATTGAAAAAGAGCCCGTACATTGCGAGCGACTTGGCGATGGTACTTGTAAATTTTCTTCGAAACTGCTGGAGGCCATTTTGGTTCTGTCAGATGCTTTATTATAACGTTACACGGCGGTTGAATCTTTCCAGTCTGTTGGCGGCAGTGTCTTGTGAAAACTAACAGTTGATGGCGTCTTGGAGGCACCGGGTTAAATGGTTTGAGCGACACTTTTCCTGTGTGATTGTTGGCCTAATTATTCCTTATCAGATCACTTGAGCTCAATTGGACAAAATGTCAAAAACTGACCGCTCAACCTCGCTATAATCGGCTGCAACCCCAAGACGCAAACTCTCGGCAGTAACGCGCGCGCTCTTTGCAGCCAACAGTTCCAAATGTCGCAGTTTTATAAAGTAAAGCAGCAAAACATAGTTTGGTATTTATAAATAGCAAACACATGGCCAGTGACGTCAAAGTTTATGTGGTTACTTGCAACAGCGGTCTCCACTCGTCGCAAACTCGCTTCCGGTGTTGAAGTTAGACAAGTTTTTTCCGGTGCTAATATCATACCCGGATGTACGAAGAGGCATGTACTGTGCAAAGCGAAAAGCCGATGTGACAGCACAGGAAGAGAAAGCGTGAAAACTATTTTGAAGTGGACAACTACTAAAACACTACTATTTTTAACCCAAACTCATCATGGCTTTGTAAAATCTCGCAAGCGGTCTTGTACTTTGCTTAGGGCACTATAACCAAATGCGAGTTTCTTCCCTTCGAAAACAATTTAATTCTAGGTTTACATAAATGTCACTTTCCGAAGTGACCAGGCTTTAAATAGAGTTCAATTAATAGCAAATTAAATGATTTGTCGGGATTAGCAGATTCTGAGGAATCTAGTTGAAAGTGATAGATTTCTGTCGCACCTATCCCCTGGCCGAGTGTAAAGTTAGCGTTTGATATTTTCTATTTATGAAACTCTAAAGACGTCCCTAGTGATAATTGGACCCAGTCCAACCACTTTAATTGCCGCCTAACTCTTTTAAAATATAATCCAAAAAAGATTCTTATGGGGAATATCATGCCGTTAGAGGTTGTTATTTCTAAAATTATTTGATAATATTACTCAATATAGAGTCATTGAAAGAGAACAAGAAACATTGTCCATTGTACACTAGCTTACACAAGCATAGTTCTTTGCAAAGGCGAAAGGACTCTGTATACATAATTGACTGATCAAATCCGCTTTCTCCAATTGCAATGCCTAGTGATAGGTGCAAGTCAGTATTTGTAGAATGTATAGTTCACAAACTTATTGAATTGTATTAAAAAATGCGGGTGTAAATATGCAAATTAAACATTTTGAGCGATAGCAGTATTTATATCTGAATGTTTTTCGCAGTGATCACAATTATTTTTGTTATTTTCCCAAAAATTTAATGTTGTTCATGAAAACACAACGTAAGTTACCGATTCCCCCAAAAAGTTTTATTCTCAACTCAAGGGAAAATCCCAACAAAAATTAGCTTCATTCCCGAAACTGCTTTAATTACAAATGACATCCCACTTAAAAATGATTTTATTTCTGCGAGAAAACATATTTCAAATACATTCCACATAAGGGAGGCTTCTTTTCTGTTATTCAGTTCAAAATCACAAATCAAATAAGTCCGACGAACTTCAACCATTACAAAACCACACCTCGTGTGACAATATTTATATGTTTGGCGAATGCGTGCTTCCGTTAAGACAGTCGCTCCACAGGTAATCCATGCTGTTATTTGTGTTTCTGCCCCCTTCAGAACAAAAGCCATTATATTATTCAAAGCCGATTACAGCACGAGTTAAAAACCGTTTGACCCCAAGATTCAGCCGTGAATTTTCCTTGCTAAATCTCACATTTTTCTGCTTTCGTGATTCTCTTCACCAAAAAGTTTCTTTAACTGATTTTGGCATCCTGACTTTAGGAAGTGTGTTATAATATATAGGAAGAATCTTTAATCACCTGGTTTACACTCAATCAATTGAAAGTTTTTTCTATAAACAGCCGTCAATTTGCATTGCTTCCTGGCGTGGGAGGATCGAGTCCCTGGTTTACGAATTCTTAGTCCCTGGTTTACGAATTCTTGGTTCTATTTTCGTGCGCTCATTCCTTCGTTGAATGATTTGTTTAGCGTCATTGACACAAAATCACGTTTGTAAGTCAAAATTTTTTCTTCAGTATATTTTTTCTGTTTGGTGCTGGCTTGCAATGTGCGTGTTTACTCCGCGCTAAAGATTTATTGTTAACATATTTCGAGCCTCAAATTTATATTTCTACGCCCACCTTTGTCTTTAGAAAACCATCCTCGGTTTTGTATACTTTTTCCTTCATCTTGTATGGATGTCTTGATTAAGAAAACCCAGTGGAAATTAGTTTTTGACATGTCATTCTCTCAGTATGTCTATTCTTTTACATCAGTTAAATCTGCTTCATTGAAAAGAGAACCATTTCACAGTACGAATCCTCAGTTTTGTTAATGAAAACAAGTCATTCTATTGTCATGACTTTCCCTATATCCGTTTATCGGAACGGCCGGCTCCTACTACGAATATTTAAACTAGGACAGTCGAAATTAATTTTGTGTTCTCATTCGGGAAATTTAATTTTACTGATTATAATCAAATAATGAATAAATACAAATACAATTTATTGCAAATCCAATTTAATTTAGGTTTTAAAATTCCTTGCGTTGGTAATGCGTTGGACTTCTTAATCGAAAGGTTTTCATTAAAGTCAAAGATATAAACAAAAACCTCTCCAGTTTACAAAGAGGGGAAAAGCAAACAAAAGGTGCAGTCCCATTCTCCCAAAAGTTTCGAGGGTTTCCGGTACAATGAAGGTTATCAATAGAAATCGAAAGCGCTTACTAAAGAGGTTCTAGGAAATATAGATCTTGTGCACATCGGATGTGCCAAGAACCAGAAACTTAACGTTTTAACTTTATACTAAGTTTTAGAGTCCTGATCTAAGCAAAACAACAAGAAATCCTTTAGTAAAACAAATTAAATGTTTAACGACAATGTACCGAATAATGAAATGAATAAAAAATCGAGCAATACCTTTGTCTGCTGCAGTACGTTTGGTCTTCGAGATCTGAACGACGAATAAAAGGAGTTAAAACGGCTAACGAACAAAACCGAAAATCACCGAGTTGAATTCCTGAACAAGTTTTAAATACAAAGAGTCTTTTTAAAAACGTAACTATTTTTTAATTATTCTGTATTGTGTTTAAATTTTCTATTTATTAATTAAAGAACAAATCTAAAGCATTGAAATGAAACCGGCTAAGAATTAAAAGAAAAGAAAAAACGGCAAGAATCAAGCCGGTGAAATAAGCAAGAATACCAAACAAATTTCCTTTGGACGTTTTTTTATACGGATATTTTTTATGTTTCTAAAGTAAACCATGATCCGGTGAAATGTCTTCGACACCTAGTTTGCACTGACAGTTTGACAAAAGGGGAAGAGTTACTGGTGTATTTATTGCCTCCGATTGTTGACATATTTATTACATCCTGATCCGGCGGAAATTTTAATGCAGGGAGTAAATAAAAAAATAAAACATTTCACTAACAAATGCAAGTAACGGTTTTTAAATCGGGATTGAAAGTACATTAAAATTCTTCGTTTTTCCACTCCCGAAATTCCAACTGGCTTAACGAGATAAAGTTTAAAAATGATATAGAAAATTTCAAAAACTGTTTATCAATTATTTGACACGAGAATCGAATTTATAATCAACTTATCTCAAAAATATCAGATTAGTGTATTATCATTGACGAAATATCCAATTTTTCCCTCATCTCAAAATTGAGTGTCTTCACGCGTAAAAACAGTTTTATCCTTTGTACTTCATACCGTCACAGATGAATAAGACGCGAAAAGTAAAAATATGATTTTTATTTTTTACTTTTCTGCTTGATATGGTGAGCTAGGGCATTAAATTGGGCTATGACACTAAAAAAAATATGACACAAGTTTTGTCACAAGCACTGTATCGCACAGTCACTTGAATGCCAAGGCATATGATCGATTAACTGTATGGTGCAGTCGCATTAAAATACTGAAGTTTCTACTAATATTAGAAATAAAGGGCGATAAGAAGTAAGTAATAAACAAGTAATTATGCGGAGGCAAAAGAACTGGGAAAAAATCGAGCTCTAGTTGGGAATCGAACCCGGCCATGACCTTCAGACTCAGTACGCTTGTTTTTAATTTTAAAAATCTTCACTGTCAAGATCTAAACCTGGCAAAGGCCAAGTTTTCGATTTTACAAAGTTATTATTTGCCAGCTATACATGTTTTTCTATCGATATTTCGTTTATATCAAAAATTCAAATTGGAACTTGGAGGTGGAATTACGAATTTCGTTTTGTGTTGAAAATCTCTCACTTGTTAGCTTCGCTCTTTCAAAGCAAAGGCAAATTTCTGGCGCGTCCATGTATCTTCTGCATACATGAAATATATCTAACTTTCAAATCGGCACGTGTCGATTTTGTAAATAAATGTAAATGTCAGTAGTGGAGTAAACAAGTTATTGTTGAAGTAATGCTTTATACTAGTACAACAGGGAGTTTCAAAATTGCTGTATTTATAAACTAAAGAATATATGCTTTGCCCTTTTCGCTTCCAAAGTACACTGATCAGATCAGTCTTGTAAAGCGGAGTTGGTTTGCTTGACGAGGAGTTTTAGTGCTAGTAGGTGTGCTCTTAGATAAGCCGGTAGCCACAACTTGTATTAAAGCTTCTGTTATTTAATATGATTAAAATAATTGTAATTCATATCAGCTGCCTTTAAAACACTATTGTCGTACGAGTCAGAGTAATTGTGAGACACGAATTTAAAGCGAGGAATATGTTATACGCCACAATGTCCATTCTTTGATTTCAAGACTCACGCTTCGCGTTGGACTAGAGGGAGGATTATGAAGTAAGTCTAATAGTACTTATTAAGTGCGTCTGTTGCAAGCGTTTAGCAACACGCTTTTTGTTTGACGTCGCCACTTCTGCTAACACATTCTGTCTCCAGTAAAGGGAGTGCACTATGGTTGTCTCATCAAATGCCGACAAATACCAAGACTGTCCTGTTCTTATACTTCGGATTTGCGTTTATCTCGGCCTCGAGGGTAAAAGATTTGGTTGGACCGATTGATTCATCGCCGACATCTCAGTAACAGTTTTAAAATTGATTCATCGCCCACATCTCAATAACAGTTTTAAAATTTTAAAAGTCTGAAGTCTTTTCTTTTGTAAAAGTAAGCAGCAAGCACTGCACATAAATCAACTCCTACGACAGACGCACTTAATAAGTACCATCCGGTTCCAGCAAAATTCCTTTTCTTACGCAAACGGCGGCCTTCATGTCCAACGCTTAGTTTTATGTCACCTAGGATTTCCTAGACAAGAGAAATTGCCCCGGATACTGCTGGGACATAAAACATTATGACGATATGTGCAAGTAGGCAAATGAATGTGCAATAAAAGAAACAAAAGGTTTCTCAAAAGAAAAAGCTATCTGCCAGCGGTACCAGGCGACTTTTAAGCACCAAAAGTCAGAGGTGAGGGACGAAGATGAGAGTGGTGAAAATCAAGTCTCGAGACGGAGTTTTTAATAACCATTATGGACTACATTCTTATTGCTAGTCTTTACTTAGGGGCGGGGGAAGGATGATGGGAAGGGGAGAGTGGCAGGGGAAGGAGGATGGGAAGGGGAGAGTGTCTGGGGGAGGAGGATGGGAAGGGGAGGAAAAGGAGGAGGAGGAAGTGGAGGAAGAAGAGGAGGAGGAAAAGGAAGAGGAGGAGGAGGAGGAGGAAGGAGAGGAGGAGGGGGAGGAGGAGGAGGAGGAGGAGGAGGAGGGGGAGGAAAAG
>JAOBYJ020089496.1:0-10616 GCA_025403565.2 Palythoa heliodiscus
CTGTCGGCAACTATGACCATCAAGCTAAGGCTGTTGGCAACTATGACCATCAAGCTAAGGCTGTTGGCAACTATGACCATCAAGCTAAGGCTGTCAGCAGGTTCACAAATGTTGATCAAGGTGCCTGACTGTAGTGTTATAATAAATAACTAATAGTCACATAATAACATTTGTAATGGTAATGGCAATGAGCGGAGTCCGTTTCTGTCAGTTATCATTACTTGTTGCTGATTGGTCAGAAATCCTGAAGGTCAAATTATGATTGGTTCATTCAACTGTACTGATAACAGGTAGCCAATAAAAAGTTATTGAATAGTTTTCCAAGGCAATTAGGGAAAAACAGAGTTTGGAATGGACCAATCAGATTTGAGGAAAATGTAATTATTATAATCAAACAAATAATCATGCGTCATGATGACAGACCAAATTGGACTCCACTCAGTCCTATTACCAGACCTGCCAACTCTCCTGGTTTTACGGCCGGGAGAGTCCCGGTTTTTCTCTTTTCTCCCGGCCTCCCGGCAAAAACCTGAAATCTCCTGGCTTTTTCAAGATTCAGACAAGAAGTGAAATGAAGGGTGGATTCTATTTAGTCCCTATGCTTCACCACTCTATTGCATGGTGCACACTCGTTCCTTGCATTGCACACAGAATCCGCGGTGAAGTTCATCGATTTCATGCATTGCTTTCATTATAAGTGCCCATCTGTTGAACAAATGGCTTCAGCAAAGTGTGATCATGATTATTTAGTATTACCAAAAATTGGTTGCCTGGTAACGGCTTTTTGGTCATCTCAGTCTCAGACGACCAGACAACTGCTAGTTCAAGAACTGCTTTGTTGATAAGGCATTTTAAGTTTGTAGGTTGTCTTTGTCTTTGAGTCCTGAGCGTGTTCTAAATGAGGCAATTTATAAAATTGTTAAATCTTCTGGGTTTTCTCTGAATCTCCATATTTTTTGCAATTGACCTTCAGAATTTTAGCTCTGAGGTGTTGGCAGGTTTGTATTACCATTACTTTAATACTTATTGAAAATATCAATTTAACTTGCCTGGTGTTCTTCTTCCGTTGTTTTTCCCTTTTATAACTTAAAAGTTTTAAACAAAGGTCTCATTTTTCTTGACGTACTCCTGATATCATCTCAAAAAAATTGGCTTCCTTAAGGGGACTGGGGCGAGTGCACTGAACCTTTGGCATGGTATTACATGAATTAGAGCGTAAATGAAGGGGGAAGAAATTAATAGCAAGTTTACCAGCAAATGGAATTTGTAAGCCGTGATCAATTTCAATGTGCGAAAATTTCTTGATTATGGGTTTTTAATCACGTAATCTCTATCAGGTTGATTTTGTAGGGACAAATCTAAGTATCTGTTGCCATTTGAAGCTTATATATTATCCCTAATGAGACGTGGCTGGCAACTTTTCCAAAACTGGGCAACTTTGAGCATCTTTTACGTATTTCTAAGCAACTTTTGGTCATTTTACTGTCAACTTGTGGACAGGCCTACTTCCCTGTCTCCCATTCGATGAACGCGCTTGGATTTTCAATCTCCCGGCGAAGAAAGAGTCTTTTTTGCAGTCTAGAAAATTGAATAAGGCGCGAGTTTGAACAATGTTTTGTTGTTTAAAAAAGGCGGGAAGCTTACGTCGCAAAAAAAAGTGACAGTGATTGACCTTGTCAGTGGCTAAGTGCTCCCGTACACGTATAGAAAAGTGTCGGTTGGTTTCACCGATGTATACATTGACATACATAGCCACTGACAAGGCCTCACACATATTTAAGCACCTAAGTTCCAACCACAGGTGCAAAAGCATATCGTCATCTCACTGCTTTAAAGTTATTGATTTTGCTGAAACTCCATTTCAGCTAACAATCAAAGAGGCGTTACATATCCTTTGGGACAAGCCGATCTCAAATCATCAAGTCAACCATGTTAATTTTAAAATTATTTTTGTAGCATTTTCAGTTAACTAGGGGCGAGCATCTTTAAATATGCAGCGATCAAAAATGGCAAATTTCTCTCAAGCTAATAATGTGCTTTGTGTGAGCAAAGTCTCATCTACAATCAGTATTGCAATTAACGGCATCAAACAACAATTTTAACGCGACGGCCTTGTCAAAGTTATGTATGTCAATTCAATCATGATAATCAAAAAAAAAAATTTTGAAATAAACTGTCTAAATGATTAAAATTGAATTCTCCATGTAAAAAATATTCAAAAAAATTCGGCTATAAAAGTTGATGGTTATGGTCAAGTCGACTGAAAACGTTCGTTAAATTTTATAACATCTTTTAACTTTTATAGCCGAATTTTTTAAATATAAACTGTCTAAAGTAACGCTAAAGTAGCGGTTCAAAGTTCTAAAACTGTAAAAAGCCTTCAAATTGAACAAGGATTCAAACTGAAACAGATTCTGCGTCGTGCGAGGACATCACGTCCCTTGCCAATTATTTAATAGACGGAAAATAACAGGAAAAAAGCTAACTATATTAAAGAATTTTATAAATTAAACAAAGTTATGCTTTAGTTATTTGTTAATTTACTGATTGGAGAAAATTTAGCTCTGATGAAACTACCAAAATGTTTCAGTATCGTTTTTATATTGTGAAAAGAGTGACGATCGCCAACATTTAATTTTCTCTAAAGAGCTTGGGAAGCTAGTCCATCCTATTGGTATGGTGACTATTTTTTCTTTAATCATGATAACAAGTTTTTCCGCGGCTGACTAGAGTAGGTTACAACAAATGTTGACTTATCATTATCATCACAACTACCACCATATTCACCATCAAAATAAGTAACATTAATGATAATGATGATGGTGATGATGATGATGTTAATTCAGATGCCTACCTCTCCAATCATTTCTGTCCGTAATACAAGCACTGGTGTGATTGCCCCTAAGTCCTTTCTGATCGGGACTGGGGGCAGCCTGTGGCCGGACGATCGTATATGCATGGGCTCATACACAATTAGGTCACTGGTTGATTAAATGCCTCCATAATGAACGAACAAAAGAATCGGAAAGAAATCCTGACTTGTGCTCTAACCCAGCAGGCCTGTGTAAGTCACTGACCATTATAAAAGTAAAAATACAACTACCAAGACAAATCAGTACTCGCGGCCTCGGTTACCCGACACAAGACGGATGAATTAAGGAGCCCATTTACAGACTGACAACCTTATCGTAGTGCCCTCTCCCCTTTTCATCTACCACTCCAAACACTGAACCTCCCCTTCCCCGTTTATTCCAAAGCATTTATTAATAATCGCCAACAACTGAAATGATTTCCAGCTTTATTTATCATTTTTTGTCAGCTTTTAACAGTAATCGTATCTTATTCTTTTTCCAAAATAAATCATTGTACATCCTTTAAAATCGTCTTACTTACGAGTTCTTGTTAAATCGTCAATAAATATCGGATATCCCCAAAATAAAATACGTCATAGAATATTGCAAAATGCATGAAAATGGTCGTATGACGGGATCTAGCTAACTAACTTGGCAAAAAAAAAACTAAACAAAAATACAACTAAGCCATATTTCTTTTCGCTTACCAAAATATATACACAAAAATCTATTCTTTTTAAAATAAACTAACATACCAGAGCTAACATGTTTGGAACACGACAAAACTTAAACAGACAGCAGAGATCAATTTTAACTACCAAGGTTACGATCTCTAGCGACTTCTGCTGACTTCTTATCAATAGACAATAACACATTTCACGATGGATAAATTTGACTATCGGTAAAAATGTAAGCGAAGTTACTGGGTCTATTTTAGTGATATTCAGAATACTTACGAGTGCAAATGCGCGTGCCACGCTCAACCAAAAATCGTAAACACACATTAAATACGTAGCATAAATTGTACGAAAAAGAACTGTTATAAGATTCTAAGGTATAGAGGGGACGTATAAATACTTTTACGAACTAGTTGTTTGTTTCTACGTGGTTATTGTAGTACACTCTTTTCTTATAAGAACGTCTTATTTTTGGGCCGAGGCTGAATGTTCTTAAACATTTTCGTGGATTTTAGCCTCAAATGTTCTTGAAATGTTCTTAATATAAGCACATGTATTTGCATGTTGTACACGCCTTTATGATTATGATGGCTGCTGTCCATATCAAAGAAGATACGAGCTTCGATATTTGATGCACAAGTAGATAGGGTAAAATAAAAAATAATGAGTCCTGAAAGTTGTTCTTGTAAAATTTCCATGTATTTTACTCTTGTTGCAGACAATGTTGCACTATCGACTATTTACCATTTACATGATTTTGTGTCGTAATGCAACAAAATAAAGTTCTCGGCCATCCCTCACCCTCGGGTATGGTATTAGCACGTTCTTAAATTTTGGCCGATTTTCAGTCTGACGTTCTTATAAAAAAGGTTCTTATAAAACAAAAAGAGTGTATTTGCGTCCGCTCTATTAACGCTCGCAAATAACGATTACACCCTTATTATTCTAGTGATCAATAAATAATATCTAATTCAAACTAACGATAGCAGTAAAAACTGTTTGTTGATTTTTTATCAATCAGATTGACTCGTTTCTATTTAACCTAATGCTATAACACATGGCTTTCCTAATAACTGCCGAACTGTACAAATATTTACAGTAAAAATGTCTCTAAGCTAATATACAATATCAACTATATGTTTATACGCTTTGACTCATTGAGTCACGTACGTAAAAAGAGCAACAATATTTGATCTGAAAGATTTGTTGTCTTGTGTCATCAAGAACAGCTTGGCTGGTTTTGATATTGTCTTGAAGACTTGCTGCTGAATACTAGATTTTTAATCGATTTCGATTCTCGTTTGGGTTAATGTTTAAAAGCATCAATTTACATCTTAATCGGTGTATGTTAAACGATCACGTTTAAACACGTACACGTAATTAACTACATCTTCGTTGGAAAATGCCCACATCTAAACATAAGTACGTAGATGACCTCATTTTAAATCTCCTTTCGTAAATGATCACTTCAAACTTACGTACATCAATAATCTGATGTAAACCCGCGTACGTAAATGGTCACATCAAAACAAAAGGTTTAAATAGCAGTAAATGTAGTAACACTTTCAAGGCAATCACGACACTCGTCATGGTATATTCACGTGCTTCGGCAACGTCTACTACCATCATCAGTACAAACAGTTGTAACTATTTAATTCTCTACAATGGTATATTTCTAATATCGGTCTCGGCACTTAAATTTATTCTATTGTCAGCAATTTGTATTTAGCTATTCTAAGATCAGTACACACTACCATTCCGATGACGGCAATGATGAGGCAATTTAGATGCCGAAACAAGTAAGTACATCATGAAGACTGTTGTGCCTTAAAAGTTGTCACATCTTAACATACGTACGTAAATGGTCGCATCTAAACCTGCGTACGTAAATGGTCGCATCTAAATCTGCGTACGTAAATGGTCACATCTAAACCTGCGTACGTAAATGGTCACATCTACACCTGCGTACGTAAATGGTCGCATCTAAATCTACGTACGTGAATGGTCACAATTAAACCTACGTCAATAAATGATCACAGCTAAACCTACGTACGTAAATGATCACAGCTAAACCTATGAACGTAAATGATCATAACTATACGTAAGTACGTAACTATATATGTATCTATGTACATTCCGCATTACGGGCGACTCTTTCATACAAGCAAAGATTTTAAGCTCTTAAATAAATTTCCATCATCTTAGACTTTTACACAGGGAGACTCTCCAAGATAGAATACGAGTAAGTTATGGATTTTTGTTTGCTTAAAAATACTACACTATATTACTTAGTATTAGGTAGCGACTTTTTTTGGTATGGCACCTTCTACAATTTGGAAGGGGAGCATATTTAATGTCAAGATAAACCTGGAAAGTCTGTAAATATAGCTCCAATGGTGGACTTGGTTCAACTCCGTATTTTATGCAAGAACGTGTAACCATGGCTACCAAACCATGACCGAGTGACTCCATGCATGCACCACCCTTAAGGTTTGTGTGAGCGAGGAAGGGTTTGGAACGCTGAACGGATAGCTTTGCGATGTTTCTCGCCTTTGGCTTTAATGGTCTCGATTTGCTCTGAAACAACCTCAAACAAACAAGCAAACATGCGATTTCGATAAACTCAGCGACACTATAAAGTATATTGAAGAAATAATTTGATTTTCTCACCAAATGATAAGACAGTTTAACTAATCTCTGCATCAAAACATGGCAACTATAATGTAGCAGTACAATGAAATTTCTAGAAGCCTTACATTCAGTACTCGGTGTCTGGAAGCAGATCACAACACGAGGATCACTAACTTAATCTTACTTTCTCTGTCCGCCACTGATGTGGCGAAAGAAAGCCTCGAACATATTCAATCCACAAAAAGGCAAGTGACTATTCTCCACTCTAAATTACAACCGATACCAAGTACTGCAAACGAATTACCCTCACAGTTTTAAAACTCATTACTCACTTTACGGTAATCAATGGCAAGTTTTTCTTTGTCCTCTAAATGTTTGTTTTTCAACTCTTCCAGCTCGCGTTCTTGTCTCTCCTTCAACTGTGACAGAAAAGAATTTCATGCAGTAGTTCAAATTTATCCTTGGTTCACATAACTGGATTTTGTACTATCATACAACAACATATCTTAGAAAACGAAAAATCCAGTTTGAGCCATAGATAATCAGAACCCTAATATACTGATGGCAATTACAAACACAAACAACCCGTCAGGAAATAATGCATACACTAAGGTCGTGTTCTATTGGGATCAACCGTTTCAACCTAAACCGGTTTTGGTTGATGTAGTTGAAATTCCCAACAGAACACTTTTCCAACCATTCTTGGTTGACTACGCGGTTAGTCATCACCAGTCTCTTTTGAGATTGGAGGAGACAAAATAAAATGGCGGGAACTGATTGGAGGGTGAAAGCCAATGAAGTCAGCGGTCGCTGCCTATCGATCCAACCATTTCAACCTTCCTCTGTGATGGTTGAATGGTTATTCAACCGGACCAACCAAAAATGGTTTTTTCCAATAGAACACAAAAAAAAAACCCAACCAACTCAATCAACCAAAATTGGTTGATCCCAATAGAACAACACATCCTAAATATGATAGCATGGTACAAGTAAACGTTCTTGTAAATATGAGGACTAACACTGAGTGATGTCCAAGCATATGTCTTAAACATTACAGCTCATAAGCACGGAATAAAAATTACTGCACTAAAACAAATCCGATTGAAATACTGTCGTTATCTAATTAGTTGATACTAAATAACAAGCCTGTTTTTAAGTGAGCCTTGAAATACGTGATCAAGACATTTTGTTTGTTTTACACTTATATCTATAAGCTAGTATCCGATATTTACCCGTCTCCTCTCATCTGCGAACTGTGACAGGTTTTTCTTGTCTTTTTGTCTCTGTCTTCTTTCCCGCTCTTCCTTAGATTTGATAGCTTTGTCTTTCATCAAACGCCTGTTCCCCTCGATGGACTGCTTAGTTTGCTTTCTTGTGAGTTCTAGACTCTCTCTAAAAGATATCAACAAAACTATGAATGCTGTTTGGTATAACAAGTTTCGTCGGTGTGACAACAACAACTGATATGCACAACTTTAATTCAGTGTAGAGGAAAAGCCACCCTTGCGAGAAAAATTCATGAAAAATACCACGATAGTTTTATGAAAGTGAAAATAGCACCACAAAGGCATAGTTTGGTCTTAACGTCTCAATACTCAATTCGGTTTTAATACCTCAACCCTTTAAGCCCCAAACACGACAAATGACGTGTTGGTAAATTCTCCCAACTGAGCTCCATACTTTCTATATAAGCAGTTTGGGAGATTTCGCGTTTCAACTTCCACAGTTTAATCCACTTCATCCATTCCTTATTTGTCATTACCAGTTATATTATTTCGTTTGAGTTTTGTAAGGAGAGGTCAGATGTTGATAAATTGCCTGGGGCTGAAAGGGTTTAAGAACGAAAGGCGACACCCATGAGCGATTGAAAGCACTTGCTCAGAGCCTTCAAACCAATCAGCGGTTGTAATTCGCTAAAAGTTTCTCGCGGATTTGACAAAAACGCTCAAACAGCTGGAATCGACTGACTTTTAATAGCATACGAAATTTTCTGTACAACTTAGTTTTCTGTACAACTTAGTGTTCCGCTTTGTCTACTCAAGGAAGATTAACACTACAGAATCCAGGGATTAGCTTCAATATCATAATCTATTTCAGGTAGGAAACAATTTAAATTTTCTTTCTTCAAGAAAGCACTTGGGAATGCCTACTTGTCATGTTTATTTGTGATCTCCTTCGTCTGTGAGTCGTGTCCATTATCCAAAATTTTCTTCAGCACTTCAAGCAGCTACAAAGTAAAAATATAGTTTAACTGAAAGTTGTTCCAGTTCCTGTTCCAGCTAATTTATTTCTGTCACTGAACAGGTTCATAAAAAGGCGACAAGTGAATACCGAAATACGTGATTATCAGTGTGACAAGGAGGCATTAAAAGCCATTTTTGTCACTGAACAGGAACATAAAAATATAACAAATGAATAAATACATAATCATCAGTGAGGTAAGGAAGTATTAAAAACCACCTAAACACTGCCATTAAAGTAGGCTGATAAAATTGTCAAGGAAAAAAGCTTCAGAAGCTTAACAAACACCATATATACTGATCAAATTCTATAAAAAACACACACACACAAATACAAAGAAGGCTCCGTAATCAATTTAACAGAAGTTAATAGCGTTTCACACGTGAGTTCCCTAGCTCAGTATATAGAACGTCTGATCGGTAATCAGAAGGTCATGGGTTCGACTCCAGTTAGCGATTCAAAAAATTTTTTCTGAAAAATAGATGCTCGAGTTGACTTAAATATTCTTTTCATAGCACTTGCAAGCTGCAAAACTTATACGCCATTCATCAACAGGTAAATATATCCTGACGTCATTGTTTACATTCTGCTCATTAGCATACAGCTTTAGCCGTAGAAAGAAGGATAAAGAACAACTGAATTTAAATCTTAAAAAAGCTTTTCAAGTGAAATGAGCGACCGAACGTTTGGTTCTTTGTGTGCAGTTTCAAAGAAGAAATCGCTATTCCAAAAAAAGAAACGAAAAGAGCTGGGTGGCAAGAACGATAACGAGCCATACATTCGTTGTAATATTTCCAATTTTTAACACCTTATCACGGAGAGAATACTCAGAATATCAATCTCATATTTTCATAAAAAGTTTGTTTTGCAGAATCATTTCAAATTTTAGGACCTTTGTTTTTGTAGCCGAATTAGAAAGAAGAGTGCTTATGCTAATGAGGCAAAAATGCAGACAAGAAGTCTTTAAGCTATTTATGAATGACAGAAAGGTGACGAATTGTATATATTTGATTTATGCCGTCTTCCGTTTGTCTAAATAGCAAACACGAAGCATAACAAAGACAAACGTAACGTGATATACAACTAATTAGGAGTCGTAGCAATGACAACACAAAGACAAAACATGTTTAGGAGGCAACATTTCAGTTATTTATTGAATTAGGGTTTTTCAAACGCAAAAAAATAAAACAAATTGAACTAAAAAGATTTTTAAACAAAAAATACATCTCTCTACAAAGGCCGGAAACTATAACGCAAAACCATATCAAATCAAAATGAAAACGAAACGAAACTCTTGAGACGAGCGACGAGTGCTCCAGTCTTGTCTTTACTAACCAATCACTGCTCGAAGTAGCCAATCAAAATCTTATAAAACTCTTGAGACGAGCAACGAGTGCTCCTGTCTTGTCTTTACTAACCAATCACTTCTCGAAGTAGCCAAAGTAGCCAATCACAATCGTATAAAACTCTTGAGACGTCAATCATATATGTAGCACGAAAAGTGACTTTTGTTTGACACTCGAAAGAAATTCGCTCTATCCCAAGTGAAACTACTTCATTCGTCCCACTTCTCTCCTTCCAACACAAACGAGTCGCGCTGAAAAAAATGTTTGACATACCTCTTCTGCTTGAGTCTCGTAAAATCTTATCTCCTCCTGAACCTGGCTGTTTATCATGTTTGTCCATTCCGTTGTTTGAGCTGTCAGAATTTCATTGGCCTAAAAACAACAAAACAACAAAGTATAAAAACTCCGGGTAGCCCGATAAACACTTACATCAACCACTGGTGAAATCCTAACCTTCAAACAATATACACCTAATGACTGCACGAGGGAAACATCTATTTTGTTTCCCGAGAATCTCAATGTTCCCCGAGACGAAGTCGAGGGAAACATCAAGATTCGAGGGAAACAAAACAGATATTTCCCGAGGGAGCAGTCATTAAGTGTTTTGCTATAAAGGGGATAAACAAAATAAACCATAATTATTAAATTTTCCCGCTCTCAAAGTACTCAACTTTTTGAAAGAAAATGCAGGACTACTACTTATCAAAAATCATTTTTTGCGAGGACAACTAGAATCTGGAACTTATTAACTCTCACTGACAATCTGATGGATCTTACACTTGATAACTTTATTTCAGCACTTCGTACTTATTATACTAAAGCCTTAAAAATTAACTACAATCCCGACTCTCCTAGAAGTTTCAAGTCTA
>JAOBYJ020089606.1:0-10616 GCA_025403565.2 Palythoa heliodiscus
AGGGTCGTGGGTTCAAATCCCATCTGGGGCTCGGATTTTTTTCCGAGTTGTCCATATCTTAAATATCATTATATTATCATTTCATCCTTAATATATTAATACATCTTCTTTAAACATTTTTGAATTTAAAAGGATGTATCTTCTCTTTGTATCTATTTCGAATTCTACTTCATTAACGGTAATTTCAACTCCCGATCGTATTAAAACAATACATCCTTTTGAATGGGTTGTGCCTCCGCTGACAAAACGTTTACCCTCACCCCATTCATTCTTTAACATGTTAATTTCGCACTCTAAGGAGTATGTCTCTTGTAAAAATGTGATATCAGAATTTTGTTTTTTAACCCATCGAAAAATTACCCTTCGCTTTATTGGATCCCTGATCCCTTTAACATTTAGTGATAATATTTTAATCTTTTTCATATCATTTTAGTGTTGTGATCTAGAGTTGAATAGAGGGCGATCTCTGATAATTAGTTTGTCCAAATTAAAGTATGCTAATTTCCCCTGCTTTCTCGCTTCAATTAAACGAGGCATAAGAGTTCCTTTCTTCTTCTAATCGTTTCCTTGGCAAGATCTTCGTTTATAAATAAACCAGGGGGTTTTACTTTCTTGGCTCTTTTGATCAAGTACTCCTTCTCCTTCCAATCATACATTTTGCAAACGATTGCTCGAGGTTTAGATTCCTGTGTGCCATTTACTCCCTTTCAGTGACCAATCCTATGTGCACGTTCATGCAATGTTAGGTTTGTAATCCTCATCAAGATTTAATTTTTGAATCAACGCAGCCTGCAGTTTTCGTTCAGCTGTATCCCACTTCCAGTCTTCATTTAAACTTTCCGGTATACCATCAACGCGTATATTACAACGCCTGCTTTGATTCTCAAGATAGACAACTTGTTTTTTAATTTCTTTAATGTCCTGCTCGATTACTTCAACACTTGCTTGTTCGTTTATGCTTTGTTGTATTCTTTCCATGTCCTTCTGTGTGTATTCATCACTTATTTCTAAATCTCCAATGATTTTAGGGAGGTCTGTCAGCTTGTTATTAGCCTTTTTCAGCTCCGTTACTTCTTTTGTCAGTTCCTCGATTTTATCATTTGCCCGTGCCAATGCTATTTCAAAATGTCTCTTCATTGTTTCTTCTTGCTCTTTTAACATCCTCTTCACTGTTTCTGTCAGTATGTGTTCTTGCTCTTCATTTTGTTCTTCTGCTGCTGCCGTGCGGCCTCTTGTTCGTTTCGGCGGCATACTTAATTTCAAGAAATGTGGTGAAAAAAAATTTAACTATAAAACTATATGTTGAAAAACGGAAGAAAACACGTCCGCCATGCTTCTCGATGACCGCTGAGGCACTATTTACAGACACAAATGAACACTTTAAAATAATATATCTCCTAAAGATCTCGAAGTTTACGTTTGTCTCTCCCTCGTCACCGTCTTTCAAAATTATTTTTTTGTTACGCCATAAGTGAAAACTTAAATTTTGCTGTCAAACTTTTGACGTCATCAGTTGGCTAAAATACCTACAGCTCTAGACGGTATTAGCTGGGTTCTCAGACTGTTCGAATTCATTATAACACGCTTTTTTAATTTTGGCACTGCTTCTCCTGGCTAGAATTGACCTTTCGTCCAACTCTTTGTTACGTCATCGGGACACGTGATATAATGCGTCTCAAAATTATTGATGTGAACTTGCTTCTTACAACAGGTTGAAGAGAAAAGAGAAAGTCACTTTCAATGACGCGTTCAATTTGATGAGGCGCGCACTTTCTAATCGACTTCTAATCAAGAAGCTCCAGACGTAGGTCATAGACCTCTTTCGTAAATGGCGGCGATTTTTAATATTCTTTTGTCTACATTCAAATCAGCCCTCCCTAACACATTTTAAAATAGAGTAGGTATAAAATAAATAAATACGTATTTATCATGTTGAGATCGACATTTAAATAGGATTTACTCTGTCAGTTCTGAGTTGTCAGTTCTTTCATTTAAATTTTGAAAGGAAAACGACACCTTTGAAAATTCACCGCCCGATTTCCTTCGTATGGCATGGCACCACAACAAACAGCGCCCAATCAGAATAATTTTTTTCGAAATCAGGCCAGGCAACAAAGCTTAGATGTCTAAGTTGTAAAGCTAACGGTTATGCACCAGACAGATGAAATCCCGGCCCGCCGACCCCCGGGACATGCATGACACTTAGTGGGGGAGGGGGAGGGGCTATAATAACCAGTCTTTAACTCACAATTAATATAGCGTGTTAACCACGGGGGACCATTTGCGGAGATTTTACTGTGCATGATTGTCACCGGGTGCGGAGAATCAGTGCGAATTTAACATGAAAAGGACGTTGTAGCAGCTTATTTTCAAGATTTTTTTAAAAAATGAAAAAGTGTTTCAAAATGTTTTGAGTTTAAGTTTCTGCAATTTCCAATTAGGTTCAGTCAGGTCGAACAAAATAGCTAATAAACAGTACGTTTTGCTTTTAATGGTTGTGATAATTCATTTGCGCTGCTGGTCAAAAGTTATACTAGTTAACGCTCCAATTTCAGAGTAACGTTTGTTGTTCATTATCATTGATTCGTATCGATTTGTGACTTTCAGTATTAAAAGAGATCATAGAATTAGAAATGTCAACAATCTTATTCAAAGACTTTTCAGATTAAAATACACTTCATGACGTCATTACGCGAATGCTCGTGTGCAGCCAGTTCCATTTTCTCAGTAAGGCTGAATGACTACAGAGTTTTCCATCGCTAATCTTCTCACTTTCAACAATAGGCAATGAGTCTGTTCGTTTGCCACGAACTGAATCCCCTTAACTACGTTTAAGTACGTACACGGAAGTGAATCAGAATCAAATAGCCATTCTTTGCTATTTACAATACAGTGTAGGCGGCCTTTCTCTATCCAACAAGCATGGACTGAACTACTTGTTATTTACTGTGCAGTAAAGCAACTTAAACTGACATGAAATCTAATTTAATTTAATTTACAAGATCAATTTTAGATCATGTCACTACTGGTGTTCAGGTGGGACTAATAAGTATATTAAAGCATAACAACGTATTTTATACATAAACACTTGAAATAGTTTCGTTTTCGGTTCGTTTATTTCTGTTTTACTACTTGAAGCACTTTAGGCCTCGCATCGCAGCCCTGGCTTTTAACAGGCTATTTGCTCTGGGAAGCTTCTTATTATATAAACTTCTTATTATATAAAACAAATAGATTCCATGTTTTTGTACGTCTGTTCAGTAGTAGATCACAGAATGACGTCAAACTTTGGTAAAAACATCAGTGACACACTCGGCTAACGCCTCTTGTGCCACTTTTTTGTTCTTACCACAGTTTGACGTCATTCTGTTATCTATTACTGAACAGAAGCACGCTAACATAGAATCTATTTGTTAAATACATGTTTTTTTGTTTTTCTCCACAGCGAAAATACACTCTTTTTTTATAAGAAATCTTTTTTATAAGAACGTCAGGCTGAAAAACGGCCAGAATTTAAGAACATGCTAAGAACACACCCGAGTGTGAGGAATGGCCGAGAACTTTATTTTGTCACATTACGGCACAAATAAATTATGGAATCGGCAAATAGTCGATAGTACAACACTGGTTGCAACTAGAGTAAAATACATGGCAATTTTACGAGAGCAAATTACAGGACTCATTATTTTCTCTTTTACTCGATCTACTTTTATATCAAATATCGAGGCTCGATCGTATCTTCTTAGATACACATATAAAACAGCGTGCACACCAAACACGTTTAACAAATAGATTCCATGTTGGCCTGCGTCTGTTCAGTAATAGATCACAGATGACTTCAAAAAATTAATGTGGTAAGAGCACTGAAAAAAGTAACACACGAGGCGACAGCTGATTGTCTCAATGATGTTCTTACCACAGATTGACGTCCTCTGTGATCTATTAATGAAAAGACGCACAAAAACATGGAATCTATGTTTGTTTTATATAATAAAAAATTAAAAACTTTGTAATGGTGACATCAATCGCGCGTCGGTTCTCTAATAGATTGTAGGCGAGAACCAATCAAAATGGGAGAATAACTTGGGTTATTATATAAATGATTATGTTAAGAACATTTTTAAGAACATTTGAGGCTAAAATCCCCGAAATATTATTAAATATAAATGTTATATAAATGTTCTTCAAAGAACATTCAGCCTCGGCCAAAAATAAGACGTTCTTATAAAAAAAGAGTGTATCAAAAAAATGTTTTGTCATTAATTCACTTAATTTATTAATAATGCTGGTAAGTTTATGAAAACAGAGAAATATTTTAAAATTTAAAAGCTTGCTAACTACTGCCTAATGTAGTAAAATGGACTTTGAACAGATGTAGAAAATAGAGAAATAAACAGATACTGTATTATTTTAAAAAGTTCGAGCATCTACATTTTCTGGTTTTGTTTGTCCAAGGAACTGCTCTTCAAGAATGTTAATTTATCAGTGCATACAGACCGTTTATCAGACATGATTTGTGTTAACTTTCTCGGCCGTATTTCTTTTAGTTTTATCAACGAAAAATAATCATTCGGCCGCAGTATAGTATCAACGGTTTTATAATGAAATTCTTTAAAAAAACAAATTTTTGTTGAAATACATAAAAATGTTAATTCACAACGGTCAACAATGACCCCGAACACGTGTAGTTTAAAAAATCGGAAGACTTCGCGTGATCGTCTTCTCTTTCAGCTCTGTCGTGGCATTTTTCCTTCTTCTGTGATATTGTATATTTGCGCTAAGTAAACTTCCCTTTCCTTTCCTTTACTTTGGTTGTTTAGTGTTTGCTCGAAACATGTTTTTTAAACCGTTTCAGCAACATGATTTGCCTGAGCTTTCTCTGTATTTCTTTTAGTTATATCAATTAAAGATATTTGGCCAAACGGTATCTTATCAGCGACGACTTCATAACAAAACCGTTAAAAGAAGCTAAATTTTTCTTGAAAGACATAAAAGTGTCGATTTACCGCGGTCAAACGGGCCAAACACAATGTTAAACTTGTGTATTATGCACGTGTCATTTGAAAGCCGATAATTCGTCTTCCCTTTCAGCTCTGTCGTGGCATTTTTCCTTCTTCTATAACATCAGATATTTGTGCAAAATAAACTTCCCCTTCCTTTCCTTTAGTTTGGTTGTTTAGTGTTTGTTTAAAACATGTTTTCAAATCCAGGATTAATTAATAATATGCGTTCTAAAAGTTTTGAAATACATCTTCATTTTCTGTGAAATTCAGTTTCAGTTTTGGTTCACAGATAGCAAAAAGGATCCAAGATCTTGACAAGTAAGTTTGATTTTGCGTTTAACACAAAATTACATACTGCCGCAGTAATTTAATTGGTCAATCGACTTGCTTAAAAAGTGTTGTAATTCTTCACTGACCGAATCTTTGTGCAATATTTGTATTGATCAACCCTTTTACTATTGTTTCCGTATAAAGCTGCACCGAAGAAATCAAAGAAATGGTCTTAAATAAACTCAGCCGTTTTCTTTCATGCCACGAAGTGCTGGTTATATCCCTTTTTTGACAAACACCTTTTACGAAATAGATTGGGGAGATTACGGAGGCCGATGTTTTGAGGTGTTTGGCCGTTTATGTCGATTCTTTCATTATCACACCGCAGTTTTACAAGTTTTGCAACATTCACCCCATGTCTTCACACTAGCTTTAAGAGATTGCTGTTTTCAGTATATTTGTCTCCTAGGTAAAAAGGACCAATTATCAATTAAAAAAGCTTGATTCCTGCTCTGGAAACAGTAAAAAACTAAAATTTTAAATATTTTTCCTCCTGACTCGGAGATTAAAATTTTTAAAATTAAATGTTTTTGTAGGTGGAATATTTCGGGCTCTTCTAGTTCTACCGCTCTTCCTCAGCTACAATAAAAAAATAAATGTTAAGAGGGGTTAAAAGCTTCTAGAAAGATCCCTTAGGAGTTAAAAAGGAACAGTTATCTTTCATTCAGTAAGATTTTACATCTCTTTAAATACAGGCCGACGAAAACTTTAAGACGACAAGATGAAAGGACGTTTTCTGTCAGTGCTGCTACTTGTGACCTTCATGTTGGTTCTCCTCCAGCCACAAAGTTGTGAGTGCAAAGCCGGCTGGGTTAGAAAGGTTACAAGAGCAGTCAGACGAGTCGTCAGGCCGATTGTTTGTGGTTTGTCATGTTTTACTGGATGTAACTGGGTCTGCACAGGAGCGTGTAACTACGTCTGTAAGCCCGTGTGCTCAAGAGTCTGCAACGGAAAAAAGAAGCGGGAGTTTAGCGGAGCAAGTTTTGACGAAGAGGTAATCGCTTTTGAAATTTGATAATTTTGGATATTTAGTGTAAAGCAGGTAAAGAGACTGATATTTCTTAAGTTCAAGCTGTTTGAAACATTTTTAATAATTAAAGCGAAACGTTTAAAAGGAACATAGTATGAGGGTCCCAATATGAACCACGAAAGTGTCAGTTGTTTTCCTCTTCTTTTAAAATTGTAGAATCACAACTTAATATCTTTTATAAATCATCAAAAATATTTCTATACTGAGCATTCCGTACCCTCGTTGCTTCTGACTAGCGTCAAATTCAAAATTTCCTTTTTAGACGAGAATCTTAATTACAGAACAAAGAATGAACACAGTATAGAATATAGTTATAGTTAAAGGCGTCTTTGTTAATTGGTTTTGTACTTTTTTTTTGCACTTGCAGCTCTCTGCTGTCTCTGATGACCCTCGGACTCGTGGAGCTTTTCCAAGCTCTTTCAGTGCGTATGACAAAGACAAGGATGGGAAGATTTCCTTACAGGAATTCGCCAAAACGGCCGTCTCTCACTCCCACCCGGATTTCGGTACGAAGGAGGCTTTCATGCTGAGCGACAGAAACGGTTAGTAGGACACACAGTAATACATTGCCTCTATCATTAAGGAATATTTGAGAAAATTAATTCTTATTTTAAAAGAACTTGGTTCCCGGTTTCACCAAAAAATATCGTGGCTAATCCTAACCTACACATAGTTTGCTAAATGAACGGATCTACATCTGCTTCTGAGTTCTGTGCAATTTTAGACCGTATCCCTAGTTAATGGGATCATTTTTCTAAACAGCTGCTATAATTTTGTGCCTATCCATATGGTTGAGTTGGTACTCAATCAGATACTAATTGTACTTCGCGCGAGAGAAATGAAATAAATTTATTTTCATTAGTTGCACTGACTGATAAAAATCCAAACTTGCTAGCAAAAAGGCTACAAAACTAACGATATATCTAAAAAGATTTCAAAATACAAAAATAGTAAACGTCTTTTCCGTTCCTTTCAACAGGCGACCACTACATTAACTGCAAAGAGTTTAAGGTGGCACCACTGCTTCTCAAGGCAAAACCGAGCTGTTGAGCTGGCGGACTGATTCATCAGTAAACAGACGTGATGTCGGTTGTAAGGCATCAAAGCAGGGGTTATAAGGGTAGAGAAAATAAGTAATGAACATTGTAAACTCAATGAACAAACTGTTTTTCATTGACAAAAGCCGTCTCTTGTGTGTAACAATGCCAGTTGGTAGCTCTCTCTCTCTCTCACCAGTTTGTTTAACCACCCTCACTGAATCCTTTATGATTAGCGCAATGTTAATTTAGTGCTTTAGAAGTCAAACGGGCGCCTGTTCGATATCGGCAGTTATAACCCACCTATTAATTAAATAAAACACATCACGTGATACAAAATCGCAAGATGGGTATCACTCTATATACGACGTCCTATTTTATCAATATTTATTAAGCTACTAAACCATTCAACATAGTTTTGGTTGTAACTTTTGTTGTTTTAATAAATTAAAGCAGATAAAACTCGTTTTCTGATGGTCTATTTTCGTACATAAATACGGTACAGCGTTTTTATACACAACCTTCGGTTTGATCTCTTATGGCAATGGTGGATTTTGAGAAACTGACTGTGTAGTTTTTCTCACTAGGTTTATTATACGAGTGTTAGTTTGGTCCTTGGTCTTATTCCTCTTCTGTGTGGTCAGCATAAAAGAGTAAATCTTATTTAGAAAATATTAATCATATTTTTTTTCTTAAAATTTCCTTAGCTAAAATGGCTTTTCCTTTTCTTAAAAACGCACTTTCTCTTTTTCTCAAGAAGGTTTCGTTGGTCGAAGTACAAAATGCCACAAACAACTCCTGAATTTAACTCCTGTACAATCAACACATCTGCAACCTCGTCACCAGGATCTCTCTCTCCCCGTCCCCAAGGGAGAAGAGACCCTGGCACAGGCTGATCACGTGTCTCGCAGATCAAGCGAAATCCTTAGGGGGGTTCCTGCTTCAGAAAGTTTTGCGCTCTATGCTTGTTTTACAACTTGATTTTTTAAATGTAGACTATTGAGCAGCACTTTACGTACTTTTGCTGTAAAACTTTTTTATTCTCCTACACGTCTCGTCTAAATAGTGTAGACATCCGGGAGTTTTGCAAATTTACATTTGTAGCCTGTCTTTAATTAAAGCCCGGGTACACCCAAACTTAGGTAAACTGGAGTGCCATGTATTTAGGTGTTTCTAGTTCCTACAATATTGATTAAAAGTATGGCAACCCATACATTTCTGAAAAGCTTATGGACCAAGGATTCTAAAATTTTAATTTGTAACATCATTGGCTCTATTGTAATTTGATACCAGTTACTCAAAGTGGCCAAATGCTGTGATTGACCTACTGTTACTTAAAAAATGTTCTAGGTCAGTCTTGTTTGCAAAAATTTCAAATCTTTTTTTGTCATCTGACACTAAGACAATGAAAAGTGTGATCGGCGATAGATTCATTGTTAGATATTTTGAAAATTGAGGTTAATCGGAATTTTTAAAGTTTAGTTTCTCCAAAAGGAAAATCAAATGGCATAAAAAATGTACTATCTGTGTAATTGTAAAATCCATCGCTTAATCAGTACACGGAGCTATTTGAGATAAACAGACTCTGAAAATTTCAAGTCAATATGTAAAACTTACCTCACTCATTTATTTGTATTCTCAGTACTGCATTAGTGTTTGGGGTTCAACTTACCCATCTAATCTCGATCGTTTACGTCTGCTTCAGTAAAGGTAGTTAGAATTATTTCAGACCAACCGTACGCGTTGGTTGCTCATACACACCCGATATTTAAAGATCTGAAAATTGTTAAGTTCGATAATATATACCTGCTACATATTGGCAAATTAATGTACCATTTTGAAGGTAGGGTTATTACCTAAACCTTCAACAATATATTTTGCTTTAATGTTAAAATCCACAGTTCATTATTATAGACAAGAAACGCTTCTCTTTTTCATATTCCTAAATGCGAAACAATATCAAGAAATTGGCGTTGAAGTATCAAGGACCAAACTTTTTCAATTCCTTAAATAGAAATATTCAAACTTCTACTTCTTTAGCTTCCTTCATGAAGCAACTCAAAACCTTTCTTACTGATACTTAATTTAATATATTACCTATACAGTATTTTTTCCTCTCTTATTTTGTTTATTTTACACGTCTATGTATATGTTATTCTTATTTGTTTGTCGGCTTTTTGTTTGATTAAAATATTTTTCAGTTTATAGTTTATTATTATTGCAGTAGATATATATATATATTTTTTCTTTAGTTTATTTATTTATACAATAGATATAACTATGCCATGACATTTCTTTTTTTCCAACTTAGATATGTTTTTTTCCAATATTAGTCGCGGAGGGCCATCTCATATAAGTTTTATAGATTCAATGGTCCTCCATACCACATAAACATATATTTATTTCTTTTAAATCTTTTATTAGTTTAATCGCTGGTAAAAATAAACTAAAAAATAAACTAAACCGGCTAAACTAAAATTCTTCTCGAAAGATTTTTCTTTAGCCGAAAGATCACTTTAAATAAAAAGACGTCATCAATTGAAAAAATCCAAAATCATCTAATTTCACAACTTAACAACCAAAACCTGTGTAGTTCTTAACTTAGCGAATGGAACTATATTACAGAGGCAAAAAGTTCCAAAATTTTGCACTGTACAGAAATAGGATGCGACAAGTTTAGTGCACACTCTTCCATTGTTTTTAAAATTTATGCTTACACAGAAAGCAAAATTTACCTCGAAATAGGGCTCTTTTAAATCCAAACCCTCTGCCCAAGCTACTTGTTTACCATCTCCAAGAGTCTAGGAGACACGTGACCAGCCTTTGCCAGGGTCTCTTCTCTCTTCACTGAAATAACGCAGCACTCTAAGATACAAGCACATGATTTACTGTTTGCACCGGCTCGATAACCTATGATACTTATTAAATTAAATCGCTACAAACAAAACAAACTCACCTTTGACTGATATTCAAACGAAGAGCACACGCCTTCCTTTGCGAGCATTGACTCGTGCATCTGTGACTCGTTACCAGTTGTCTCCAAAAAAGATTCTACTCGGTCTGAAGCATGTGCCCGGCTCAATGTCACCGCTGTTTTGGATTCCTGAAACCGGCAAAAGCTGTCTAACGCTCCTCTCCCGTGACTCCTTTTGTTGTCGAAAACCGAACGAGTGCCTAGCTATATCTGACCTCGCTATGTCCTGGGAGTGAAGGAAG
>JAOBYJ020089712.1:0-10616 GCA_025403565.2 Palythoa heliodiscus
AGTTGGCAAGGTGCCAGTCTGCCATGTGGGATGTTTAGTTGGAAAGGTGCCAGTCTGCCATGTGGGATGTTCAGTTGGCAAGGTGCCAGTCTGCCATGTGGGATGTTTAGTTGGAAAGGTGCCAGTCTGCCACGTGGGATGTTTAGTTGGCAAGGTGCCGGTCTGCCATGTGGGATGTTCAGTTGGCAAGGTGCCAGTCTGCCATGTGGGATGTTTAGTTGGCAAGGTGCCAGTCTGCCATGTGGGATGTTTAGTTGGCAAGGTGCCAGTCTGCCATGTGGGATGTTCAGGATCGAGTCTTGTTCAGACTTTCATTTAGGGTCTTAAAATAATTAAGGAGATGGTGCTGCCTTTGCTCTAACATCTGCAAATAACCTTTGCATCTTCTCAGATAAGGATGTTAAACCATTGGTCCAGTCTTTTTACGCTTTGTTGGGGGACTTAAAATAACCTGTATGCTTATTGAAAATCCCAGTGTTGTGGTCTGTCTGTTCCACTGAGGGCATTTCTTAGTGATATATCTCAGCTGCGTGAAGCAGACCATTTAAGACCTTCAACTACTGAACCCTGTATTTACTTGTATCATGGCGCTGAAAAGCGCATTTCAAGGAGTTGTCATTATGTATTCATTATTATTATTATTATTATTATTATTATTATTATTATTATTAATTTCTATACTTTATGTAGGTACAAGGCAGACCTGTTCTACTGTTTTGCCACATTTTACATTTTTCATGGTAGTTCTGATACCATTCTCAATTTTAAAATAGTTCAGATACTACATGCGTTCTGATTGGTCGACAAGTGTGCTTTCATAGCACTCTGAAGCACAAAAATAACTTTTTGCAGTCACCAAGTTGTGAGAGTTTGCAGTTTTGTGAAAGAAATTAAAACCATACAAATATCGTCTTTCTCTTTCTTTAGACAGAAAATACTAGTTTTTTAAAAGAAATAAAACATGTTTTCCATGCCTTTGTTGCCTGGTGAAAACCTCAGCAAAGTTTGTGAAACCCTTAACTGCATCTCAGGTTTTCACTGATCTGCTCTCAAATTCTCCCAAATGTTTGCCTTGGTTTTTACCAGGCAGGGAAGACATGTTTTATTTCTTAATTACATTGTGGTTAATATCTGATAGAAGTTCCATTTTTTGAATATGAGTTCTGAGACTTTTACGAAAAACAGGTCTTAAGATTTTTTTAAGTTCAGCTTCATAAAATCCTAAAAAAGTGCCTTAAATTTGTTTAATTGATGAAGATACATTGATACCTTTTTAGGGTGATTTAATGGTGTAAGTGTTGGCTTCACTTAACCTGCAGGTTGGCTGTCGTCAGTTCATTTATATATTTGACATACTTTCCCTTGGAGCATCCTGCTTCGATGAGGGGCTTACAGATATCCTTGAAGATGGTAACATTTTGAAAGTTAGTATTAAAACAGGTTCTTTATAATGTGCTGTTAGGAATTCACCTCACTCAAGTTCAAGTATAAAATTTAAAAACATATTTTTTCACTGTGACAAATTTGGTGTAAATGTTAGTGTTATTATTTTATTTTCACTTCATTTCAAATATTACAGCAATATTTTAATGCCTCCTTTCTTCAAATCATTGTCATTTAGGTATTGTATTGCTGAAATTTTTTATAATCTGCCTGTTTTTTAAAGGTTTTTCATGACTGTCGTCAACCAAGTGATATTCTGTACCATCATTATGGTGTTCAGCTGGTTAATGTATTCGATACTCAGGTGAGCAGATGTGGGGATAACAAGTGATGAGGGTATACTACTGACATAATTTAAGTGATATTCTGTACATAACGTTAGACTAAGTATGGTATTCTTCAGTTAATTTTGTGTTTGACATTCAGGAAAGCGTATTTGGAGGTGTGAAGAAAACAAGTGAGCAGGGTATAATTATTTACTGAGAAACAAGTGATTTTCTGTATCATTTTTTGGTTTTCATTTGATTAGAATATATTCAAAAATCAGGTAAGCAGGGGGGGGGGATAACTGCGATATTGAACCTTCTCAACCTTTAAACATCAGCAACACAGTGGTCAACCAGTTAGTGTGTGTAACTCATAACCACTACTTGTGATATCAAAACCATGGCCCTCTCCACAGTGCTGTGTCCTTGATCAAGACACATTACCTTCTTGTTCCAGTCAACTCATTTTTACAAGTGAGTACTTTAAAGGTAGCTAGAAAACTGTATTATTAAATCCTTACTTTACATTTCATCTTTTAACAGGTTGCCGATGTACTCATCTACAGGAATGAGACGGGAGGTGAAATGCCTCGGTGAGTGATAGTCCTAAGTACTGTATGATAATTTTAAGCCTTATCCTGCTACACCACATTTCAGAGTTTCAACTTTTGAACCGTTGGTTAAAATCCTCTAAAGTGACCATTCATTTTGTTTGTCTCAAAATGTAGATTCAGAAAAATATCTATTGTTTCACGAATTTCAGAAGTTGACAAGTTGACAAGTTGACAATATTTGCAAGTTTGATAACACTTGAGCTTCTGAAACTGAATAGGAAAAGGTTAATAATTATTGTAGATATGAGATAAAATATACTTCGTTCAGCAAGGTTCTTTCCATTCAAGAACATATTTAAGATTTTTACACTTTGTACATTTAGTTCTCACCACACTTTCTAAATATGCATCGTACAACTAGATTTGTTATCATAACTTCTTGTCACGCTGTCGGTGACAAAAGTAGTCTTTGGCTTATTCTAAAAACGAAAGTAAGGCATTGACTAAAGCATTTTACTCTTATATAAATTTGTTAGCACAGTAAAAAAGTTTACTTGTTTATACGACCTCTAATTCTCAATATGTCTATTATTTTTTTCTACCTTTGGTTCCTCAATGAGTGATTTTCTGTGACACTTGAAAAGAATATTGCAGAATTCTGTTGCTGCACGATGTAGAAAGAACACTTCTTTTCTTGTTTCATTGCTGCCTTGATGCTGTCCCTCAGTTGCGTCAACCCACTGGTGCCCTGTCTGTATGAGTATCTGAATCTGTCTTCGGAGCAGTGCCACTTTCAGAAAGTACGAAAAAAGTACATGCAGAGTAATGCTGCCGTATGGGAAGAGAGACCCCTCCCAGAGAAACTTACGAATGCTACAGCCAAGCATGTAATGTATCTCAGAGATTTACGTGTAGTTCAGATGGAGCGTCTCATGGCCGAGTTTCTCTTTGGAGTGGACATTTATCTAAAAGTTGTAAGGGATGCAGAACCTTCAAGAAAACAATCAGTAAGTGTACATAAAATCTACCAACAGTAGCAATTTTTAATAAATAGATGATTAAACGTTTTGACCTTTTTCGTTGTCAAGTGTTTGACTATAATTGGCTTGTTAAAGGTACTACAGCAGACACAGATGTAGAGGTGAACAGGTGACGATTTTTTTAATTGTCAACATGCAGTTTCACCAACTGGGCCAGTCCGCATTTGACCGACTCAGTTCCATATAAATAGGCCCTAAGAAAAACATTTGAATGATTTATTTATTAAAGTGCCTATGACACGAAAAATTTTATTCAACTAAAACATGCCCATTCAAAAATGAGTAAAAATGGCGTTTACGGTATTTTGATAGCGTACTTCCTTCCAAAGATATCGAGGTTTTGCTGATATGCAAATTAGCGTAGCTATGACGTCAAGTGGTATTCAGAGCTTTAGTAAATGAAGCCATATCTCACCCATTTTTGGGCAAATATCAGTCAAACTTGGTGAAGTAATAGCGTGCAGCCTAAGGTCAACATATTTATTTTAGGTTTTTTGTTTCTATGGCGGCAGCCTTTGTTATTTGCATCTCGGCCAAAACTCTCACCACGTGACGTCATAGCTATGCTAATTTGCATATAAGGGGAAAACCTCAATATCTTTGGAAGAAAGTACGTTATTAAAATGCCGCACACGCTATTTTTACTTATTTTTGAATGGGCATGTTTTAGTTCAACAAAATATTTCTTGTCATAGGCACTTTAAAGAAAGAATGCCTCCCAATTTTTATGATTGAGCTGTATGATTTTAATAGGTAATATTTAGCTTGCTTCAAATTTTGAACTTTTTCTTACCCCCTTTTAAAATTCTGAACTGGATCTGGTCCCTGTGGAGAGGAACCTTTTTGAGATAGCTTAACATAAAACATTGTTATATCATTGCTGGTACTCTGAAGACCTTATGTAGAAGTGTTTAATTTACTAAAAAACTTAATTAATTTTAGCAACAAGTTTGATATTATTATAACAACTAATTTTGCACATGAACCTATATATCGATTAATTTTTACCAAGGGTAGGAGGTATTGCATTGGGTTCAAGGTAGGTAACGCATAAACAAAAGAAAAAATCGTAGGCCAATCAGAAGCAGTTTCAGCACAGACATGTCTGTCAAAGTTTTTGTATGCATGTCGTCTCCGAGGTAACCCAAGGATTCCTTTGATTCCATGCGAAACCCTTATTTCAATGACTGCCGGTATTTGAAGGAATGTTTAGTGGAGTATTTTACTAAATTTTGTTTTGGGTGGTTGAATTTTGGAAATTTTAAACTTTGTACTATAATTTTTTTCAACAGAAACCTCAGTTTCTTCCATCAGAGTTTAAAAAGCTTAACAGCTTCAAAGTACGTCAGAAACGCAGACCGTATGATAGTGAATATTTAGATGATGTTCCTTCTATTGTGGGCAGTTCTAACTCAGTGTGGAACGATGGTGCACAATTTGCTGAAAAATACCAGAATAAACCTGGCCGTGTTAAGGAGCATGTCAATGATGAATTTGATGTCTCCTTAGCTGTAAAAGCAATGGAGAATTTCCAAAGTGCCAGTGATTCAGAGAATAGTGTAAAAGAAACGGACAGTGAACCTATTATCCATAATAATGGTCAGTTGACTAAACCATACCATGGTTTAAATGGAATTGATTTTGATGGAAAACAACTGCATCATGGAACAGAACAGCATTCAAACTATCTCACAAATGAGAACATCAAGACAAAAGGCTATGAGTTTTCTGTTGCTCCCAATTCTGAAATGGAACACCATGGAAATGTGAGTGAGGGAAACACGCTGCCAGGTGACCACTTTAGGCAAAATTGTCATCCCGTGCCAAACATTGGTTTAAAGAATTCAAATGTTGACATCAAAAAATCGAATGGCCGCAGTGTTATGTTTTCAAGTACACCGACAGCTCGAGCCGTTTTTCGTGAAAGCGATTTCCCACCACTGAGCAGCTCTGACTCAGAGTGTGGTACAACACCTCCAAAGCACTCTCCTCAGCGTCCTAGTAACAACAGGGAGACAGCAAGGAGTCCATTGACATTGCCTGTTTATAGGAACACCAAAATGCCTCCACAACCACCAAGACGTTTTGCAGGTGTGGAGTATTCTGGTCCAATTGGTCGTGGACGTGCACAAAACCTTTTGACCAACATGGCACAGCCTCCTGCTCGATTACCAGCTGAGGATAAGCCCATTGATTTCAGAACCTTGAAGATGAGGGGAGTCAAGTTTAATTTTCCAGAAGATGATGAATTGTTAGCTGCTTCAGAGGTAGTGCCAGTTTCTGATGCTGGGTGTGTTTCAGGAACACGAGTTCATCTCAGGGAGACTTGACACATGTAGCAATACTATTTAATTTCTCTTATGGCCTAAAAGTGGTTTTCTGATCAACATGTAAGGATATTATGTTAGTGGGAGGTTAAGAGGTTACGTTTTATTTCCATAACCATTTCAGGTTACTGTTTTCTCCAGTTCCATCAAAGTTTGGGTGCCTTAAAGAAACTGGAAAATGGTCTTTAGTTCGTGTTGTTAAATCTCTTGCTCAAAAAGTTAAACTTACAGAGCACACAGAGAGACTTAAAGCAGGAAACAAAAGATCTCCATCTCAAAGAAAACCTAAACAGAAATAACTTAGGATCTGTAACTAACTGTAGGCTAACCTGTTTCCACAGCATGTTGGTTGTACACAGACCTTGAAACCACCTCACCTGAAATCTCTGGTACTGCTTTCTACAACCCATTTAGGTTTAAGTAGCAGAAAGGAGACCATCTAGCTTAAAGGCAGACTTAACTGAAAAAACTCGGAATAAAAACGAATAACTTTTGAGATACTAGAAGTAGTTTGTTCAAAGTCGCTAAGCTTTTTTACAACAATCTTGTCAAAAAATTAATCTTGTTCTGTATCACTCAGTTGCTTAGGACAATAAATAATTTATATGTAATAGCTACTGTCATATAAGACAAGGTGATCCAGGGCATAACAGCAGATGTATCCAAATTTTAGACCAATCAGAACACTTTCCATACTTAACTACTATCACTTGCTTCAGCGTCAGGTGTTGGATCTAAAAACATTTTCAGTTTGCACAAGTCCAAAAAATTTACACCAGAGAAAACAAATTTTTATACCAACTACCAGCCCGAGTCGGTTAATCTATGAAAACCTAATGCAGTATAATTCCTTAAATAAACTGAAGTAATCCATGGAAAGCCTAACTTTGGAGCCAGACAATTTCTGTTTTTTGACGTCACATTCAATAAGCATGCAATCCAATTGTTTATTGAAAGGTCGAACAGGTGCAACTATCAGAAAACCATTTTTGGGCCATAAAGAATACTAAAGGATGTTTTTACACTGTGGTTTTGCATTTCAAAGATCGGATAACAAGAAGGACACAAGAAATAACAGAAATTTGAATTCCTCATACGAATTCAATTCAAAAGTAGGAAAGATGTGGATTTCCTCTTATAGGGATTCAGTTGCAAGAAGGACATATGTAATCCTTGTGGGAATTCAGTTTAAAGAAAAAGAACTCTGGATCCCCTCTAATTGGGGATTCAGTGGAAGGAATAAGAGATGAGGATTCCTTCACATAGTGGTAAAATCAAAGAAATAAAATGTCCCCTAAATTATATACTTGGGGATTCATTTCAAAGATTTAATGTAGCAATACAAACTTTTTTTGATCTTTAACAATTAGACAACACAATGAAAGATGGAGAAAATATGGCACCTTTTGAATCAGAGGCAAAGATTATCAGCCATTTTGGAAACAAGGAAAATTGGTGTTGTCATGATTCTTCTTCGTTTTTTCATTATTATTATTATTATTGTTATTATTATTATTATCGTCATTATCATTATTAATATTGTGATATTGATATTGGCAAACTGTTTTTATCGCCTATGAAAGGCTAAAGTAGTTGCTAGCTATAGCAAGATCTGTTATGTTAGTACTTCTCCGAGCAACTGACAGATTTACACATTATTATCATTATGATCATCATCATCAGCATCATCATTACTATTATTATTATTATTGTTTTTATTATTATTACCACCATTAGAATTAATATGACATCAGTAATAATGAACTCCTTGGGTGGTTGTGGTTAATGCCAACAAGGTGCTTGAAAAGTCTGAGGGATGCTCTGACCATAGGAAGCGGCATTATAGATTAGGTCTGCTTATACAGTAATAAGTGCGGAACATTCACTTTAAGTACTGGATGTCAGTGCTTCTCAAAGCATGTGACAGTCAAAGCATCATCATCATTATTATTATTATTATTATTATTATTATCATCTTTAGCATTGTTATGACATCGGATATAACAGTTTCTTTGGATGTTTGTTGTTAATGCCAATCTAATCTATGAAAAACAGACATTAAGTAATGGTCCAAGTAAGAAAAAGGCAACCTTCTATTGTTTTACAGCATTTGCTTTTGTCACACCAGAATGTTCAGATTTTGAAATTGAGAATATGTTAACCTCTCTACACAACGTATTGCAACGAAATTTAATGAAACTTTATGATAATTTCTTTTTTGGGCTGCCTTAAATTCATCCAATCTTAGAACTCCAAAACAAAGGCCACAAAAACCTTCTGTTTTTCTGTTCTCAACATGGAAATTCCTTTAAATCTGAAGTAAAAGTTTCCACCTAAAAGGAATGAAGAGAAGTAAACTAGAAAGAAAGAAATTTGCTTGCTTATAAGGAATGTAGTTTAGGCAGTGAGATTAACGGTGTAAACAATATCACACCTTTCTGCATTTCATGCCGTTGCCCAGCCAGCAATGCAGCAAAACTATTGCATTTTACAGTGGTTTGGTTTAATTTGGCAAGTGCATTGAAGGTTAGCCGTTACCCTGCCTTCTTACTTGGTCGGACTATCGCTTAATTTTTACTGGGAAGCAGATCTACTGCTTATTAAGAGTTGTTTTTCTTAGATACAAGAGATAGATCAACTCATTGTTAGTAGTACTTAGTATTGTTACTATTACTAGAGTTTGAAAAGTTGGCCTGGAATTACCTTCTTAGGAAGTCTTAAGTTTATGAAGAATAACTTTGTTGAAACTTGCGTTCTTCGCTGGGACAGAAAACAACTGTGTACAGTAATATGGTAATTTGTTTTACCAAAGTTAACGTGCTCTAATTATAACACGGCCCTTTGAAAACGTTAACAGAACATTTACTGTTTGATTGTGTGTGTGTTAATTACTTTTATATAATAACCCAAGTTATTCTCCCATTTTGATTGGTTCTCGCCTATGATCTATTGGAGGACAGACGCATGATTGATGTCATCCTTACAAAGTTTAATTCTTTATTATATAAAACAAATAGATTCCATGTTGCTCTGCATCTGTTCAGTAATAGATAACAGAGGACGTCAAACAGTGGTAAGAATATCAGTGATACAGTGGAACCCCGCGTAACGACCACCTAGTTATTACGACCACTTTTTTTAGCCCGGCAAAATACCCATACATTTTCTTGTAAAAACACCCCGCTAATGCGACCAACGACCACTTTCTTAATTCCCAACGTGCATATTTCTTTGTTTTTAACCTCATTAATACGACCAGTAAATACATTTAGACAAGTGGCAATAGAAAATAAAGTAAACGCAAAGTGACTGGCTTGAGCACAGGACAAGCCAGTCAAGAGTTACAGATTTTTTCTCAAAATCATCTTCATAAATGGAACTGGAGTCAGCTCCACGTGATCTTAGTTTTACAAATACGTGCTACATGTGACATTACGCTTGCAATATACGCCATTAAACACACCAGCTATAAAATATGACCCTACCCCGGTAATACGACCACCCCGTCAATACGACCACTTTTTTCTTGTCCTGTTGGTGGTCGTATTTAACGGGGTTCCACCATACACTCGGCTATCGCCACATTTTTGTTCTTACTGGAGCTTGACGTTATTTGTGAACAGACGTACGGCAATATGAAATCTATTTGTTAATTGATGCTAGAGCAGTGATAAACGGGAACACAGGCAGCCTAGGCTCAACGTGAGCTGGGAAGTGTAATTATGACATTTCAAAATTATAAGACCATTGCCTATGGGGAGAATAACATCTGATATTAAACTTGACTAACGTCAAGTGTGGTTGTCTTTGATAGCCTGCAGATCCCTTCTAGCTGGTTTTCAGCCTTTCTTAAGCTGGTTTTTGAAACTTTTTGCCCAGAGGATTGTTAGATGGTTTTCGTGGTGGTGAACGATTAGAAATTAATTTTTTGTTTAATATTTTTTCTCCCTGGATGTTTTTCACCTACAACAATTAGGTGAAAAACAAACAAACAATTAAACACCCACAAATAGCAATTGGTGCCAACCATTTAAGTACTTTATATATGGACATACCTAAGGAAGCAAAACTAGAGGCTGAAATGTTTATTTTCAACAATCAAAACACTGTGAATCATTTTCTTTAAGGATTGCAAATTTTTTCTGCTGGATTTTTCAGGTACACACGTGCGTATTTGGGTACAAGTAACTACGCAGATAGATCCATGGACAGTTTATAACAAATTTATACCACTTTGCAGCTGTGAGGCTAAATTGCGTAGGTTACAAACTTTAAAAAATACATTAAAGATAATGATATAAAAACAATAGAATTAACTCGAAATCTATAAAAAATATGTAAATATACTTGGTCAATAAAATCTAGGTAGCTAGTAAACAGTTCTTGATATTGTGGCAATGAAAGATTTACTGGAGTGATCGGCTGGTATGGTACTTTCAGAAATAATAATGTTGTAGCAGGTATTTACAAGCTCACACGTTATTGTGAGGCCACTTTGTGCACCACATACATCATCCTCACTCCATTTACAAAGAGTTTAATCGGCCTTAGTTTGCAGATTTGGGCCAAAATAATGACCAGAACTTGTTTCGAGCCAAGTAAAGTCGAAGTACGGTAAATTATCTTGTAGAGGTCAAATATCTTATACTTAGTTTTTGAGTGGCATTTACGATAAATGTTACCGTATTTTGCCGTGTAATAAGTCGACCCTTTAACACTAAAAATTGACCCCAAAAACGGCACTGGACTCGTACACGGATCAAAAAATAAAAAATTTGTCATGACCCCCCAAAATCATTTAGAAATATTAAAATTAAGGTTTTTTAGGTAAGCATGCAAAGTTATAAACATTGTTTAGAACTAAAAACGAACTTTTGTGCTGAAAAATAAATATGTTATCACTGTTTTATATTCGGTTCCCTGAAATGTTTCGATTGTTCAACAAACTAAATACAGTAATTCCATTGTTTAATCTTGTGAAAAGAG
>JAOBYJ020089823.1:0-10613 GCA_025403565.2 Palythoa heliodiscus
GGTGTGTTGTGTCTTAAATACGTGAAATTAGAACCATAATATGAGCTGTCCCAACTCTTTTTGCACTGGATTGTAGAAGTAGGGGTAAAGGTAGAAGCAGAGGTAGAGGCAGAGGTAGAAGTAAGATAAGGTAAAGGCAGAAGTAGGGGTAGAGGCAGGGGTTGAGGTACAGAGAGGTAAGGTAAGGTAGAGGCAGAGGTACAGTTAAGAAGTAAAGGCAGAGGTAGGGGTAGAGATAGAGATAGAAATAAAGATTTACCGCAACAGTGCCAACAGTCTTGCATGGGCTTCAGTGTGCTCGGGAAGCAGGAGTAAACATAAACCTTCTAGATTTTAAAAAAGGTCATGGAAATTTAAACTACAAATAGGGTATTCAAAAGATAGTGAACAAACGCGGAAAGCCGCATAACAACGCGACATTTTACAAGAACAGAGTCAGAATGTGTTTTAGGCTACTCACTCAGTCAATCCTCTTCGTGCCCTTGGGCACATAATGCCATAACCAGAGCCCGTCATTGCTGCCTGTCCTTTGCCTTCTTCCTTAGCTCACTCCAGGTGACACTGTTTGTCCACATCTTCTTTTCCACTGTCCGTTACAAAGTTCTTTCGGTTTTCCTATCGACCGTTTCCCAGGTGGTGTCCAATGCATGGCGACTCTGGGAATGGTAGATGGCTCCATTCTGAGGATGGCCGATCCAGCGCCACCTTCTCTTCTTCACCTCATAACTAATGTTATTGGTTGCGGTTATCTGGTGTAGTTCGGCGTTCGATATGGTGTTGGGCCAGAAGATGTTCAGGATGCGGCGTAGGCAGCGGTTTTGGAATGTGTTAAGTTTGTGATATAGATGGCTTTTGTAGTCTTCCATGACTCACATCCATATAGCAACGTTGTGAGGACGTTACTCCTGAAGAAGCGGGGTTTAGTTTTTAACCGAATCTTCTTGCCTTTCCATATCTTTTAAGCTACACTAGGTATTAATTTTTGGATTACGTTCAAGTGTTTAGTTAGCATTCAATTTATCAAGCAGTTATCCCTTAATATTCTGTACCTCTATTAACTTTAACAACAATTTCATCTACTGCAGGTGTTACTGAAATTGACCAGATCATAACGGTTCTGTTCAGAACCAACATGTTTGTTGGAGGAGTTGTGGGGTTTGTACTGGATAACACAATGCCAGGAACTCCTGAGGAACGAGGAATTCGCAAATGGCGTCAGGCAATGCAAGATTCTTCAGGTGGAAATATCACGACAGCTTCTAGCCACACGTATGATCTGCCGTTTGGTCTTAACAAATTGAGCCATTTCAAGTTTTCGAAATATGTACCGTTTTTGCCTTATTATCCCAAACACTCTGTTACACCTGTTAAACCTGAAGAAGGCGCAAATGGCAATCACACCACGAGTCTCTAACAATGTATGGTTCATCGGAGATAGCATTTAATATGCAAATTCTTCTATGAAATGAACTGATTAGATATAAAAATTGTCCACAAAACTATGGCCAAGAAAACTCCATATTTTGTAACCTTATTAGTAAGAACTTTTGTTACATCGTTTTCCCTAAGTCACCTTTAGATAAATCACACCAGCACGCTCCCTTTGTGTTCACAATCCGACTTGCGCAATCTCTGACTTGAACTCGAGAACGTCCTTTTTTGTATGTGGCGTAGTGTTACCTCGGGCATCCAAGGCAATCTAGGATTGTCTTGGATTTCAAATTCTCTTGACTGGATTCCGGTTTCCACACACTGGATTCAGGATTTCCTTGACTGGGTATGTGATCTGGATTCTTGATTTCACTTTCACTCTATGGATTCAGGATTTCATAAACTAGAATTATGAACTCGTATCTGGTTTCAAAGCTCTGGAATCAGAATTTTCTTGACAGGATTCATAAACTGGACTTCCACAATCTAGATTCAAGACTCCATTGGCTTAATTCACGAACTGGATTGCAGATTCCACACTCTGGATTCAACACTTCCTAGATTTATGAACTGGATTCCACACTATAGATTTCATAAATGTTCTCTTGACTATTTTCATAAACTTGTTTCTGAAATCCAAGTTAAAGAGCCTGGACTCCATACAGAAAAATACGTCTGATTTTCAATTCCCTCACAAGGTAACCTTCACTGTGATTCTAGAAAACATCCAAACTTTGAAACACTGATATTTCATTGCTTGATCTTGGCTGCACAAACTATTTTGCACATTTGCTGAACGTTGAACGTACCTTCTGAACTAGCATCGATGATTTGTTTGTCATTGGCGTTATCGAACTAGTGAAACAATGATATCAAGGATTTTGCACTACATTTTTTCATTATTGGTTTACACCTAAGCTTTGAAAATCCTGTGATCTTTTTAGTTTAGATGTATATCTTCATGACTGTTAAGGGGCGTATATAGTCAAACACGCCATTTTTGTCAAATTTTGGCTCATATTACAGTGAATATTTGAAAACTTCCAATTCTCCATCATAGGGACATAGATTAGTAAATGAAAAGGACTCATAAATGTTTCCAGATTTTTCGATGGGATTAAGAGGGGGAAAAGCTGTGTGGAAAAAGCTCTTTTTTTAGAGAAATTTTAATTGTAGGGAATTTTAGGGATGTCTGAAAATGTTTTTTGGAGTTAATATCTAACGGACGGATGCCAAAGCATGGGTAACCAAAGCTATTCCTTCTATCTGTTAGGTGCTACGGTTTGGCATCTGTCCCCAACTGCCTAAAATGTGATGGTATCACTATGCAACCCCCTTCTCCACTTAAGATTAAGGACTCTTGGAACGATTGTTCATTTTTGTTTTAGATCAGCAAATAAAACATATTCATCATTCACCCCATGCGCCCTTGAGCAATAATGTCCTAGCTATCCATTGTGTTTGTGAGTAGATGAGCCTGGGCTCCACTTTGAACAGAATGGGTTACCCAGAATCAAGGCTGTTTTTGACAAACTTACTGTTCACACAAAACAACAGGTTTTTAATTTTAATTTTTTGCTTTCTTAAAACTTTCAGTAAAAAGCAATCAGTAATAAATGACTTTTATCACACTTTCACCTTTTTCACTGTTTGAGTACAGAAAACTTGTAAGCGAATTAATAGTTTTATGATTGAAAGCTGTCCATCACTTAAGATATAGCTCTAATTGCAATATATATCCTTGTGTGTTTGTTTTAGCAATTTTCAAAACATTAAAATGCACATAAATATAGCTCTTGTCTCACATAAATTATTAATTATGGTAATAGTAAGCCTGGCAGTTTAAGTACATCAAGGCAGCATTGACTCCATATGTTGTAACACAAACCAAACAGAAATCATGAAGAACAGCAAACAGAATATAGGCCAAGTAAAGTGATCCAAAGCAAGACACAATTGAACTGAAGAATAACAGCTTTGTTGCCCAGTAATGACTGAAGAGCCCTGTCACAAAAGAAGAAATTATCAATTTATTCCCAAAGAAGTAGAAACATTTGATGAAACACCAATCATAGTTAATATGGAATGACAAACAACTCATGGGGGTGTAGCCAGTTGTTTTGGAGAGAGGGTTTCCAAAAGTGAACTAGTTTGTCAACTCATAATCAGCTGTCTAGCTTGTCTAAGCTACTTTCACAATCATGTGCAGTGTGAATTTCCCACCGTTTTGGCATGCCACAGCTCTTACAAATATCACAGAAGCTTGTGGCCCTGCCATACTAGTGGGAATACACACTGTGCATGATTGTGAAAGTACTTTGCATGCCAGACACCATGATATTTGTAAGATCTGTGGTCTGCAAAATGGGCAGTGTGCATGATTGTGTAACTACCTTCTTGAGGAGTTCAAGGGTGTGCAGCTAGGAAACATTCTTGCAGAAGTCTCTGGAAAAGTACCATTTACTCAGCTAGTGTGTCAGCATGAAGGAGATGCTGCAAACTCTTATGAGTAAAGATATTGATTGTTGCCTTAATGTCAATTAATTTTACTTAAATGTAGCATATGTTCTTTAGAGCAAGTATGACCTATCAGTACATGCTCAACCAGCTCTCAGGTAGATTTTCAGTATATGCAAAATATATTGACTTAATTTCTTTTGACAAGGAAGGGGTTATTTAACTTCCCATAACGTTTTAGTGTTGAAATAGCTCCCTTGGGCTTTTCAAGCACCCTAGAAACCTACCATGGCTACACCACTGCATCATCTTCAAAATCATCATTCCTAGGGATACTGATTAACTTACCTAGCAGCAACTGCATTGTATAAAAGATAATTCCTAGAATGCAGTTGGGCATGTTCAATACGTGTTCTTTACCAAAGAGAAATTCTACCACACCAAATCCCTTGCTATACCTGTCAAAATTATAGAAAATAAAAATAAGTTCCTCTTTTAGTTTTTCAACATCAGTTGCAGTTCCATGATTACAGTTGAGAAAAAAATGGACTGCTGGTTTTGAAAATATAAATCATTATGACATGACCTAGATAGGGCTACATTGCGTTCCCTCTCCACTTGACTGCCTGACACCGAAGGCAAATTCAGCTTCACTTTACCAAGAGTAAACATGGCCATCAAAAGACACCCAACTCCTACTTCTCAATTTACAACTCTAACTTCAAATCTTTTTGAACCGCTGAAGATGTAAAAGTTGTAATACGGTACATCATTGGCAGTAAAAAAGTATTATTAAACTTGAATTCATATTGGTTGTTTTAAATGTACATAAGGCCTGGCCAATTTAATTTGTTGTTTTACAAACATTTTGGCTGAAAACTTAAGATCGGAGGGGGAATAAAAAATAAAAATCAAATAATATATGCCATTCAATTCAATTCAATACTTGATACATGTACTATGGACCATATAACTGAGATGATGTTATGATAATAATAATTTCATTTCAAACGTTTACGATTTCTTTATACACATGCACAGAGTAGATTTGCACGAGAATCTGAATGTATAATTTTATATGCATGTTGCAGGGCATAACTTGTAAAAGGAAAACTTTACAAAAAATGTTTATGTGAAACACAATCTTAAACATAAACATTTTATAAACAATGAATTTTTTATGCAAAATCTCAAACTTTAGTTGCATAAACTTTGAAGGTTCAAGAGGCTTTAGAATCTTGGTCATATAAAGCAGTTGGTGTTACAGATGAATGACACTGAAGATTTGATTCGAGCTCCTTGCTTTTTGAGAAATACAAGATAGTTCTTAAAGGATTCACTGACAGTACACTTCATGGACAGCGGTAAATATTTGACAATGATGGAATTGAGAGGAGATGTGACGATGCATCCAAATGTACTGTATGACTATCTCAAGCTTCTCACTCAAATTGTTTTAATAAATTAAACATTATTTTAAACCTAAATGAGTTTATACTAATTATTGTGCAAATCAGTACTGGCAAAAATTAAGTAATAAATTGATAAAAATAATATCAGCATATTTTTTGTCACAAATCTCAAAAAGTAGTTCCAATAACTAAGCATGTAGATTAATATCAGGCTCTCTCCACCTAAAAAGCCTGGTTACAAAACCTAAATGGCAACCAATGAAAATTCAAACCACATTTGAAAGTGGCATGTTTTAATTGGTTTCCAAAAGTAAGAAAGTTGCTGATATCTATACAGTTTTCAGACAAAAGCAAAAAAGTTTTAATTATAATTATTCCATATGAGTGTGTCCTCAAAAATTTCACAGAATTACATGGAAAAAGCAAATTTCGCTAGCTTACGTAATTTTGGGTCATTTTCATAAAATTGTTTAAGAATGAAATTCCAGAAGCCCTGCAGTAGCAGATGCACAGAATCTTCAGTACTCTCACACCAAACAAGCCAAGTCAGGCACATAGTTTATTTCCCATGTAAAGTGCTTGAACCAATGACATGTTTGTTGACGTTTGTTGATAACCCTCATTCAATATCGTCACACATTGTGAAGCTGTTTATTGCTTGTCAATTTAGGGACATTTGCGATTGTGCTGCCCATGATTTGAGTTCCAAATAAGCACATTTTAGTTAAGAAAAAAATAAATTTAAAATAAAGTAGTATGTGTTACAAGCAGGAAATTTTTTTTCCAATTTTTGAAATTAAATTAAGTTCACCGTGTTCATAAAACAACCAATTAAATTGGTCTGGCCTAATCTTCAACTTTCACACCGGGGCTTTTTGAATATTAAATTCATTGTGATTATGTTCTGTTGTTACTATAGATCACTATGAATCGTAATCTGATTGGCATCAGATGAAGGGTACCACATTAGTTCTTTTGACTTTTCAGGAGTGGCTCTGCAGGCCAATTCTGGAGTGGCAGTCTTTCCGCAACTGCTGCAACAATAGTTAGTTGGTGACGAGGATGATGTTCCCCATTGTTCCGTCTCCTTGTCTTGTCCTCCTGCTCCATGCATCTTGTCGCTTCTGATCTCATCATGTCTTCTCAAACTGTTGTTCTCCATTTGGCGCGATCACCTGCATCTCCCAGTTGTTAACATCGATGTTACTTAGCTTCATGTCATGGTTACAAATGTCTTTGTAGTGCAGGCGAGGACATCCTACTGGATGGGAGTCTTCTGCTAGATCTCCATACAGTAGGTCCTTTGGGATGTGGCCAGGGTCCATGCATTGAAGGTGGCCCAGCCATGTGGGTCAGCTCTTGCTAAAGGATGCGTGCATGCTCTAGAACTTCAGAGTTTGTTATCCTCTCCTGCCACTGGATGTGTAGTATATGTCTAGGACACTGTAGGTGGAAACTACTCGGACAGAGTTGCTTTTCTTGCCTTCTGTAGGTGATCCATGTCTCGCTGTCGTAGAGGAGGGAACTGAGAATGTAAGCCTGGTAAATCCATAGTTTAGTGTTCTCTGTAAGCTTGTAACAGAGATGTCAAAGATAAATGTTACTTTGTTTTTCTTTTTTCTGCTCACTTTTTAATTATAGCCATTAATTTCACAGTACTAAAATGAGGTAATAAGAACTATAATAATCTATCATTATAATTATTATTATTATTATTTGCATTGTGATAATTACCATTACCATTACCATGACCATTACTGTTACCATAACCATTACCATTACCATTGGGAACTGTCCATGCTGTTAGCTTATTAGCTTACTTTTAATTTATCATAAAAAAGAAATAAAGAAAAATAAAATGCAGCACTACTTGGCATAGTAGATTTTTCTCTGAAAACCCTGAAAAATATTGAATTGTCAATTTTGACCTCTAAAAAGTTTGATGGACACCCCCCTATCATACCATTATAGTGAGTACCCCACATCCAATATCACTTCAACTCACTTAGATGTCAGCACCCTAGAACAGCTCATATGCTCATTGAAATCACAAGCTGCACAATAATTCTTGTCCTTCTCCTTTCTTATTTCTATGTACAACGAATACACTGAGATCATGATTCCAAACATGCTCAACAAAATGTGGTCAGCAAAACCTGAGAAAATTAGGCCCTCCAAAGTCATCTTGCATCAGCAATCTAAAGTGAGGAAAGACAGATTCTGATAAATCAACTGTGTATATCTGTTAACAGTTTGTGTTTTTAAATAGTCATACATATGTCGGTAATGCATATTTCTTTTCAAAGTACCTCAAATCCATTTAGAGTTGTTGCAGATGCTTTCAGAGAAAGATGAATATATTGAGGTAGCAAAATTAGTAAAGCTTTTTTCAAAAGTTTAGCTTTGATTAAAGATTCATTCCCCTTTTCACATGATCTCAAGTACATTAACAATACTATATACTTTACTGTGATTGTTTTCTCGCTGTATTACATGATAACTATAGTTACTTATACTCTTACATGTTTGTTTGTTTGTTTGTTTTTCACTGCCTGCCTAGAATAGCCTTAGCTAACTGCGGCAGTGATAATATATGTAGATATTGAATTAAATAATAGAAATAAACCTGTCTCTGTCTACATCTGCATGTCTGCATCTATGTTTAGACCTATGTCTGTGTCTACCTCTATGCCTATGTCTAAGTTTATCTCTTCATCAATGAGTCTATGTCTATGTATTTTAGGCCTATGTCCATGTCTCAGTCTTTATGCCCGTGTTTAAGTAGATATCCATATTTATGCCTTTGTCTCTATGTCTCTGTCTACAGTCTCAAAAGAAACGTCACAAGACTTCGTTTCGTTTTGCAAGAAGGCTGTTGAGCTCCTGAAAAAAAAAATTAAATTAACTGAAACTTTGTTAAAAGTGAAATTTCATTTGAAATCCTACTGTCTAAATGGTAACCGGACTTTTCGTACCCAAGACGTTTCGTACCCCACCAGCGGACGTTTCCTACCCAAACAGCGGACTTTTCGTACCCGGTCGAGACATTTTGTTCCCATTTCCTTATTGCCTTAGAAATAATTGATTACAACTATTTTAATACGTAATAACGGCTCTTTAGTAACGTATGTTTGTTTTCATTTACAGAAAGACTGACGGCCAAAGCGCGTGGTACCGAGTTTTATAAAGTTTACACTTAGAATCTAACTAAAAATATTTGAAACATTGTAAGAATGCATAAAATCTTGCAAAAGAAATGACCGCCGGATACTTTAATTGCTGACGCCGCGAGGTCTGCCAATCAATTTTCTTAGCTTGTTTGTTTATCCGAAAAACCGTTCTTTTAGGATCGAACTAGACTACATATAATGTTTATATGTGCAAAGCACATTTATCTTTGCAATTGTTCCGGCAAAGCACACAATCTTGAGTACGATGTAAGTTCTAATGTGTGAATACAATTCAACTTTTTAGTTATACTTTTAAATCTTTTAACTGCTTTAGTCTTCTAATCTTTCGCAAATAAAAGAAGCATATTGTTAAAAACACGTTAATGATTCTCGATGTTGTTAGAAATTATTTCCAAGGCAATACAATAATGGGAACGAAACGTCTCGACTGGGTACGAAACGTCCGCTATTTGGGTACGAAACGTCCGCTGGTTGGGTACGAAACGTCCGCTGGCTGGGTACGAAATGTCTTGATACGAAACGTCTTGGGTTTGAGCGAAATTTGGAAAGTCGGTTTCGTTGCCAAAGAAAAGTGGAAATGTCAAGCTAACAAACTAAACAGATCATAGGAAAGTTGAAACAGATGTTGGAGTCCGTGAGAATCAAACTGGGGGCCGGCCGCCAGCACAGAAGGCAGCGCACGTACAAACAATGCTATTCGCCAGCAGGTGATGTTACAGTATTGCTCTAAATTTTGCAACATATTTTGGTGAGTTTGGGTTCAGCAAATTTTCTGTTATTATTATACTTATGGTGAAACTTAATCAAAAGTCTTTTCAACAAAAATACAGCAGTATCACAATCGCAAACGAGTCACTAAAAACTTTCAAAAACAAAAACATTCGTGATTAGTCAATAAAGAATTAATGTACATGGCAACCTCGCTAATTAGTAGAAACCACAAAGCAAAAACAGATACATTTCTTTTCAGCATGTCCGATTAAATAAACTTTCTCATACTCATTTCATCAGTCTACAGACTGTGAGATGGTATATTATTAAATGTCATCCAGGGGCATAGCCAGAGTCATAATTTTGGGGGAGGTAGTGCGGGCAAAAAAAAGATTTTCGAGAAAGGCAAAGTTTTTGAAGTAGGATTACTAGAAATGCTTTTTGCTTGTTTTGAGAGAATTTTTACCATTATGTAACATTGGTTTTAGGAGCCTCGATGTGAGACACCTTTTCTAACCTGGTACAAAACTGTAAATTTCTAGGAACAGAACATTTTGAAAATCTGGGCTAGTTCTGAATTGGCTAAATCATACATTTTAACACCATCTCCTAATAGTCTAGCTGCAAGACAAGGACAGTCAGCACCATAATGTAGCGCTCCACCTAAAAGTCCAAAAATTGTATACCCACACCCAACGCTTATTCAAATAAATATGCCCCTGATAATCCTGTTTTGAGTGATTCGGTAAATAACTTTTTCAGTGCATGAGTGTGCATTCTAAACGTAGTTCATATCTTATTGGGTAATGTTTATTCAGTGAAAGGTTTCAATTTCAAGAAAACTGGTTTCATAAATCCCATGAAATCACAAAATTTCTAGAATAATTTTACAGGAGGTCATGGCGTATGAGGCAAATCAACTGCTTCCATCTCTTCGGGATTTTTCTCTGGATGATAGAAACAAAAACTAAGAAAGGGAAACATTCTTCACTCTTGTTTTTTTCCTGAGAAGTACAATTACCTACCTGGAACCAGTTTCCTACTGAAAGGCAGCGAATGCTTGGTCTTACATTGGTGAACCTGATGGTATTGCTGTTCAGTATGCGCCAACACATCAAGACAATGACTAGGAGTTCCTCCCTTGTCAGCCTAAAGTTAAGCTTCCCATTCTCTCGTTCACTTATGGCAAGAAGGTAGTTAACGGCATAGCTGATAAATGCTTGCTTCAAATCAAACAAATTAAAAAAGGAATGGATTCCTGCAACAATTTAATATAAGAAATTACCCATGTGTTTTTTTATTATACAATAAAAATTAAAACGAGAAGTGATTCCGTTTTAAGTGATGGTCTTAACAATTATAAGAAAAGAAAGCTGTCTGAAGCATTGTTTATTAAAGAACAAAAGCCAAC
>JAOBYJ020090141.1:0-10608 GCA_025403565.2 Palythoa heliodiscus
TGCTATTATTACTACTACTACTACTACTACTACTACTACTACTACTACTACTACTACTGCTACTACTACTACTACTAATAATAATAATAATTATTATTATTATAATAATAATTACAATAATGATGATGATGATAACATCTTCATTGATAAAATTTATCAAAGGTGAATTTTTACCTAATAATAAAAATGCGAGTACTTAATTAAAACTATAATTTGACCTCCATTATTGTGATGAATTTATCAATCAAGTTAGCCCTTACATTACGTTCAGTAAGCTGTAAATAATTGTACCTTATTGAACAAGCGTGAGGTCAAGATGCTTGGATATTGGCCAAGTCATTTTTTGCACCAACTTGACCGAAACGTTTGGTCAATAAAGGGTTTATTATATGGCCAACAAATTTCAACAGAATTAGCTTCACCATGGCCTCTCATTGATCCTGCCATATCAATAAATGTGCATACTACTCGTGTTGCACAGTATTTTCTACTAGTTTAGTCGTTCACATATGCTTTTGCGTTGTCGGATAAACTTGTTCTAGTACTCTGTTATTTTATTAAATTGTCACCAACTAACGTGTATTTATTGACTATATGGCCAGGTTGACAATGTACGGGACTGGTGTCATATTACCTCGAGTCTCTATAAGACGGATGCCTCTCTAAAACGGACAGTTGAGGCCGGTGCCGAAAGTGTCCATCTTATAGAGCTTTGACTGTACTGACTTTGATTTTGATCCTAAAATAAACTTAAATTCCCATAATTATAATATTAAATCTAAGCCAAGCAATTTGCATCTTATGGATCTATGTACTAATTTGGAACAGCAGTGATATATCTACCACGCTGGTAACTAAGGGAAGAGCTTGGACTTGAGAATAAAACATACATCCTCCTTAATGCAGTTTCATTATAAATTAAGAGTTTGTCAAAATTGGACATGTTATATAGCCATATTTTATTAGTTTTTCTTTATTTTATCTCTAATTACGTTTAACCTTTGTTTTTATCTGTATTTAGTTTTTACTTTTTATATAATTATGTTACAGAAATCTGCTAAAAATTACTGATCATTGTAAAGCACCTTTCAGGGTATCCATATGGAAAAGGCGCTACACAAATGCATCAATTTACTTTTACTTTACTTCACTTCACTTTACTCCAAGCTAAATCTATTATCATTGTCATTACCATTACCATTACCATCACCATCACCATCACCATCATCATCACCATCACCATCACCATCACCATAACCATCACCATCACCATCATCATCATTATCATCATCATTATTATTATGTACATATTCTGCTTGTGATGAAAGGTTGTAGATAAAAATAAGGAGATGCTTCCCAATAGGAAGTTTGCTTGTTTGTTCGTAGTTTGTATGCTGGCCCAAGCTGCTAGTTCCGAGTTTTTATCTGGACTCTTTCACTATTTGACTAATTTTTCAAAATATAAATCAGGGTTATTAAGTGCATAAATATAACAAGGATGGTGTGCAAAGCTAAGCAGCCAACCTCAAGCACTGTATGAGTGTAATTACACATACAGTTCAAGCTCTTTAAGAGGAAAACATGCTGTACAACTTGTTCCTTGTCAAGTAAAATTAAATCCTTGTTTTACTTTGCTTGTCGTAATCCTCTAGGGCTGAGTTATGGGTTAAGCCAAACTTCAAACTGTGATTTCTTAGCTGAGGTAAAACTGCGATTCTTGTAAGATGTTCAGAGTAATCTAAAAATAATTATCTTAAAATTAAAGCTTAAATCAGTTTCTATAAGGTCGGAAACAAAAACATGGATAAAAATTTTAAACCATGATTTGTGCCAATCAGCGTTTGGGAAGCTGGCTCCAGTATAGTACAACAAATTTGCAAAAAATCCCCTACTTTTTGCCTACGGCTTAACATTCATTGAATCGGTGCTTTACCTTTCTGAGTTGATGAAATGGAGTAAAATACTGCTGTTGTTCTGTCGCCACATTCAAACTCGTAATCTTCTCCATCCACCTCTGGTTCACTCAAAACAACCTAGTAATAAAGCAGATCTGAGTTCAGCTGCCATCCAACAACATTCGGGCAGTGACATTTATACACCAACGCTACACAGTGCAGTGTACAAAACCCAGCAGCACCTTGAGGCAAAAGTGGTTGTAAAATTTTTCTTTTGTTTTAACTTAGTGGCAGTTTATTTTCAATCAGTGCAAATTACTAGCCTGCTACTTGATCATTTCCCGAGTTTCAACAGTCCATTCAGAGGCAGGACAAAACATTTAACAACAGAGAGAGACCTACCACACCTAACGTACAACGTTAAAGTTACTGGGATAACTCGATCTACTGATCTAGGGCAAAATAATTTTTTTAACCTCTTCAATCGCCCTTTTTCTTACTTAAAATCTTGAAACCTAAAGTATCCCTTTTCTAGCATTCGAGCGACCCAGTTAACTTGCACCTAAGAGTCACTGCGAGAGCCTAGCAACATCACAGAAACTCCCCAAAGTTCAATGTATGATATCCAGGAAGTAGGAAAGACTTTAAAACATAAACTGGTGTAGACTAGCGCGAAAATGGTGTAGATTCTTCATCTTTCTTGATTAAAAGGACGGTCATTATTTCATTATGCAGCTTATTCGTAAAAGGATAGAGATCATAAAAATAACTATTCACAGTTTCCCTCCCCAAGAAAAAACTATTTACAACTAGTTACAACTAGCTGTGCTTCTGTGTTCCAAAGCTGTAAACGGACCATAAAGTGGCGAAATTTTGTATGTCTTTGAAACTTTTGTCTGTGTGTGGTGAGTGCAACTTTAAAATGCATACAGTTAAAAATCGTTAAAATCGATGAAATCGTTGGAATGACGCGTTATCCATAATTTTCATACGATATCAAACCCTTGAGTTTGATAAAGCATCAAACTCTAGTAAGCTCACTTCTTAATTTGAATATTTACAGCACGTATTTGAATATTCCAAAAAAACACACCAACATGAACAAAAAGATTTTATTTACACTCTAATAAGTAGTAACGAAACATTTTCTAAAGAAAACATTTCATGCACGTTCGTTCGTCTGTTTACAGTACAAAGATATTAATTTTACAGTTTTTAAACTAGGCAGAGGCCATAAGAACTAATTACAACTTATTATAGAGACACACAGTGTTCATAAGTAACTTAGGTGAGCTTCGGTTTCTTAAAATGCCATCTGCCAGAATTTTTCCACGTCTTCAGTGGTTATAATTTTTTTTCTCCACATTTGAAGTCCTTCTCGTATGCCATTCTTCGTTCCAGTATTTAGTAACGCTTTTACTCAGATCTATACAACTGGCCTCACGGAGTCCAGCTCCTGACCTGAGCTCTATCAAGTGTCTTTGTCACACTCCTTGGATAAAAAGTGCTTTTGACAAATTTCCTCGGCCAATTCTTTCTTGCAGCAATGAAATAACAAAGCTTGCCATAAAGTACGCATTCCTCTACTAAATATGCTCACACACACACACACATCAAATTCCAGCGATAATTGGTTTTTGCCCGTAATGTTAATACAATATTTCTTTCTTTGTTCTCATAGACTGTGAAGCTCTTTCAAAAACTCGTGCCTTCGGCAACTAAAACTGCTCCCATCATCACAGGCAGCCCAAGCTAAATTCCTTCTAGTAAGAAGAAAGTAAAGGCAGGAGACTCGATTTTAAACACATCTTCACGCGAGGTGAAATTAATTCCATTTTTGACATTCAATCGTCCTAAATCCACGTCAGCACGTTGGTAGATATATATTCTAGCCAATGTTTTACTCCATAGATTACACGAAGGAGTTTAGGATGCTCAAAATAAACCAATTTTGCAATCAATTGCAGCCGTTAAGATTTCTGACATGCGTTAACCCACAACTTGGGACACGGGCCGTTAAAAAATTGACAATTACTTGATCGACGGGGATGGATGGAGGAAGATTTGCCTTACTGCCTGGGGTAGACCGAATTCAAAGTCTGCTTACGTTTCCTCCGAACGTAATCTGCTTTACAGCTTAGATACGTGCCAAGGTATACAACATTTGGGACTTGTTGAGCTTTGTCCTTTAAATTAAACAACGTTTTAACTTAGCGTGTTGACCATAAGATTTTGAATTTGAAATTATCTTGTGTGAAATAAGATAGTTTCCGGAGCAATTTTTTGGATTCCATTTCGTTCTGTCGGTAATATGGTAATCTGATTGAGATGGTTTTCCGTTCATCAAAAGAGTGTGTCGGAATTATGGTCTCACCTTCCTTGGGATTTATGAATTAGTTGACAGTTTTCTCGATGAACCATAGTGTGCAGCCAGCTTTTCGGAAAACATTTTTGATAGTTTTAAGTTCCGTGGCTAGGTTGGACAATATGCGTTTAGCTCTGTGTAAAGCAGTGAGAATATCATTTCTTTTAAATAAAAATAAATATAAAATAAAATTAATGTATGCGCCGAACATGGCTGCCGGCTATCATAGCAAACTATTCGTTTTAACCGTGGTTTTAGTGTTTAACTCTGAGATTTTATCAGGAGTGCATCACGATTCGTCAGTCACTTTTCCTTTTTCGGAAAGCATTTGTATATGACTGATATAATTTTGTTATATGTAATATAATTTATACATTTTTTCTTATTGTAAATAGCGCATTTGAACATTTTAATGATAATTTGCGCTTTATAAATTCATATTTATTATTACTATTATTATTAAATAGCTTAGGGGTACTTGAGCCGCATACCGCACTAACCTGTAAGTTCCTTTATGTTATCATATATTGTACATCAGGCTATACCTACACATACTAACCTGTATGTTATTAGATATTTCATGTTCTAAGGCTGTATGTAGGACTACTAAAGGTTCCCCAGGCATGGATCGGTGAGTATATATGTAACACCTTCGATCCGGGGCAAGACGCCTCTTGAGATCATCCCAACCTTGAATGGCATGTACAGCCTCAGAGCGGATTATCTGAAGGTGCCAAGAAAGTGTGTCAGCATATTATGTGAAGGAACTGAATGTAAAATATATCAATATTACATTGGTTTTATATGGCTAAACCTTAACTGAACACCCTTTTGCTTTTAGTATTTTAGCTTTCTATAGACTGCTCCAAGCTGACCTTGTACAGTAGTTGCTAAAGCACCATCAGTTTTTGTCTGCGAGTCAGTCCATGCTGTCTCAGTAGGCAGAAACCAGTAACCTCCAAGGGACAAAGTTTTAGGCAGCAGAACATATTTTATGTTCTATTAGCCTTTCAAGATAACCGTAGAGATATAAATACATAGTTGTCATTTCTTTCAACACTCTGTCTGCCATACGCTGTGACACAGAGGGTAAAAATTTCCACCAGATCTTCTTTTTAGTGATATATAGAGTGGTCTAGAAAACCGATCTATACAGCATGTATCATGCTTTGAGTTCACTAAACATGGGCTGGCTTTTCTATTTATTGGTAATTGATTGATTGGTAACATGGTCACACAGACTGATGCCGAAAATGATGTACAGAAAGTTCATTTCGAAGATATTCAATTTCTTACAAAGCAATTCGTTTGGGGACCGTTTAATTTTATGGCTATTGCGACAAGATTATAGATATATATAACTGGAGATAAGCTATAGGCGTTCACTTGTTCAGCAAAGTGCTCGACGCTGGGTTGCAGAGCGTGATAAAAATGAATTAAACTGTCAAGATGCTAAAAATATTAAAACAGTAAAACATTAAAAGATGGATTAAATTGATAAAGTTCAGAAAAGTTGTTTAAAATGCCAGCTACACTAGATAAACAGAGATTACTTCATAAAAAATGCGCGCGTACGATTTATATTCACCAGTGGGAAGTATCAGAAAAAGAACGAGTGAGTGCAATAAATTTACGTCGCACAAACGAGGCGATGAATAGTTTCATTGTAAAAGCGATCAACAGCAACAGATAATAAATCTCTCTACACAAAAACTATCAATTATAAAAGCTAATAAAAGCCAATAAAAATTACAACATTTAAAATTGTGTTTATCATATAATTGTGTTGCACATACGTGCTGATAATGACATAGCAACTAAATAGGGCACTATGGCCTCGCGGGTCAGAGGGACTAAGCCCGTACTGAAACCCTTAATATAAAAAAGAGTGAGCCTGAATGTTAGCAGCCATGGACAGTTGTTTCGGCCTTTTTGGGCCTCGTCAGCATGGCATAGCTTAACAAACAGGCTCAGATTCCAGCCACATCCCACAGCGTTACGCTTCTACTTTACTTTGTGTTTATCATATACCAGCAACGTCAAATGTCTGCGTAAATACAAAAATAATCTCATGAAAATAAAGCAATCCTTTCCTGAAATACTACAATGTTTAACAGCATCAATGGCGAGGCAATGAAATTAATACAAACAGCGCGAGTGAACGAGATAATTCTTGACTTTGTATACAGTTTTTATTCATTCGTCGTTTCGTATGTTCTTTGACCATTTTGTCAATTTAAACTAAGAATTAAGAACTAACTCTTATAATATAAAGTAATTAAAAACAAAATATACAGTTTTTAAAATATAATTTACAAAAGAAAAGTTTTAAAGCTTTTTGTTCGCTAAATCCAAATAAGGTTTTGTTTCGACATTTTTGTCTTAAAATACCACAGTTAATCTTTCCTTATAATCTTAAGAGGCTTTCATAAACTAGATAGCACTTTTCATTCTTGAATGAACGACCGCCACTCTGGAGGTCTTTGTTTGCTAATAGTAATGTCCTCAAAGATTCTTGTTTTATTTTTTCTTCTTAGAAGGTCCCTCAGCAAGGCTAATCTTTGCTCGGTTTTCCTTTTGGCATTATCATTCTCCTGTTTATCAATAAACTTCTCGACTGAAACGACAAACTTTTCAAAGCGCGCGGTTTTTCAAGTGCAGCGACTCTTTGGATGACGTAACTTTTAGTACATTCATTTATCACTAGTGAAATTTTGTCGTTCGCGTTTCAGATTGGACGAACGATATTTTTTCACCGTGAAATTTTATTGTTCGTACTCTTAATTGGCTACATTTAGAATCAGTACGATTTTTATTCACTGAAATTTTCGTGGGTAAGTATCAGTACTTATGAAATAAAAACTATTATTGTCATTATACTGCATATTCATATCTATCTATCATTCACAACAGGTCTAATGCAGGCAAACAAGCATACTGGACAAAACTTTACTAAAATCATGCAAAACCGCTCGAAAGAAAATTTCAACAATCTCTAAACTCTGACCACAGGACAACAATGCCGTAAATATTTCAAGTTTTAATACTAGGGAGAGTACAGGGTATATGAAAATACCAGTGACGGCTATCAAGTCATGTATTCTTCAATATATAATCATACATACAAAGCAGGCGAAAAAATGTATATAAATAAACAACTATTAAGAAAAACAAAGAAAAAATAAATTTATAAATAAATAAATAAATAGAATAAAGTTTGGCACAAAGTTAACAAAGTATGATATTTCTTTTAGGAAGGCAATGACGACATTAACATTCCTGTGACTTACTGAACATTTTCTTCTTAAGGCACTGTGGCTTAGTGGCCCACTTGAGCTGGTACCTCTGTTAGGTTTCTCTAGTGTTAAGCAGATGAGAGTCATTGGTTCTCCCTGGATGGGCACCAATCCATCACGGGTCAGCCTCCAGCAGAAGCTGGCAATTAACTTACCGGTCTCGTAACAGGTAAGAACAGAAAGCCGAGTCGACTTTGGTAGAAAAAAAGTCAAAAAATTAATTTTCAACAGTCAGCACAGGCAAGACTCGAACATGGAGCCTTGTGAGGCAAAAATTGTACTACTGCGAAAACCCAAGCACTGATAAGACCTTGTCTCGACGAAGCCAAAAGATATGAATGCTGTTCAATTAATTCTTTTTATTAAATGGCTTAAGCGAAGCACACACGAGGAGTCCAACAGTTTAGTTAAGTTTAAATACATTTAATTTTTAACCTTACCCACAATATTTTTAAACAATTTTAAACAGATACTACATATAGGATAAAATGAAACACAAAATCTTTTAAACAGTATTGATAATGTTTTTGTTTATGCAGTTTCCTGGTACAATATTTGAACACACCTTTTCAAGAAGGCTACAGGGAGAGTTCCATGTAATTCGCTGCAAGTCAACCATACCAACAGCAAACCATTGAGCAAGCACACTTTTGATTGAGTGACTGAGTGACTGCAGCTCCTCCCTCGCGATCACTTCTGTTTTAGCAGCAAGGATTTCCTGAAATCAGCAACACACTGGCCATAGATAAGTTTTTCTTAACTGAATATTTTCATTTATGTAATGACAAACCAGTTTGAAAATAGGACTTTTATTATTAAAACATTTGTAACCCGTTAACAAGAAAACAGGCTGCGTCTGGGAAAACATATCAACGAGATAACACCAATCTGACACTTCCAAACTAAAAGTATACAATATTTGGTATGATACAAAGTATGTCAAGGTGTTACTGCACCCACCAACAAATCCTTTCTCATGTCCACGATACACTTTACTCCACCCTGTAAACGGCTTATGTGAGATAACAGTTGTATATACGGAGGTTCCAGGACTTGTCTCATTCGTTCCTCTGCTCGTAGTACAGCTGCTGTGCCCCTTTCCTAAGTAAATAGTAAAAGGACAGTACTCAACACATCATTGGTAACGTTGCATGATAACATGAAAAATTAGTAGAAAAGATCTTAAAGGTATGTATGTTGATATACTGTTTATAATGTGGTGAAAGTGGTCAGCAATCATTTCATACGTCTACTGTACATGAACCTTTGAACTTTGAAAGCATTCTTTTTCTTTGGTGCAACTTTTTGTTCACCTGAGTCAGGCCAATCAACTTTTCTTTTATCCTACTCTTCCATTGGACAAGTGAGAATTAAGTTTGGGATGTTCAAAGAGAAATTCTACTTGTCCAATATTCAATTCCATTCCACTCAATTCCATTTCAATCCATTCCATTCCATTCAATTTATTTTAACTAACCGCTATGTATATTTTAGAATATTAGAAAAAGAAAGAATGTGTACAGGTATATAACATATCTTATTAAAAACAAACCACTGGATATTGAGTTTCAAGCAATTTGATTGGTTCCCCTACTCACTGTATATTACCTTATATACATGAGTTTGACCATCTATAGAAAACAGCCACAAAAAACAAACAGGAGCTGTGTTTACAAGTTTTCAGAACGATTCATGCCGGAAAACACACGATATCTAGAGCTTTTCAGCCCTGAAATAAAACCTGGTTAAAGAATTTTAAACTAGAATAACCAAAAACATTACAATAAATTGAACGGAATTGGTTTGGAGCAAATGACGCGAACAAAATAAAATTTAGCAGTAAAAGGCTAAACATTCAATAAACTTTGTCAAAAGCTGAAACTCGAACCGTAAAACAAAGTTTAATATCCTACTAACCTTGTTTAAAATCAGTCGGCAATCCTCGGGAGGCAAATTCAGTAACTATAAATGATTGGTAGAACTCAACGAGTAACTGAGGTGTTTTCACACGTCGACAAGACAGGAAGTTTGCTCCATTAACTTGTAAACATCGCCATTTTGTCAATGACTCGAATGGATGCAACAATTTTTCGCTTTCTGTGTTCACCAACGGAAAACAAGCCATTTTTAATAATTGTAAATCCGGTATTCAGTAAATCCAGTAAAGGCCTCGATTTCATTTCGAAAAACTAAACAGAAAAACTAAACAAAAACGTCGCAACTTTGCTGGAGCTGTACACAAGAAATCAAACTTCAAACTTGTTTGAAAGGAGCGAAAATTTCGACGTGTGTCGTCGTTGCTACGTCAAAAAGCCCGCCAAACCACTCGAATGTAGATTCTCATAAATGACAACTTTTGCTGAAGAAGAAATTTGAAAAATCATTTTGACTCATATATCCAGTGGTTTGTTTTTAATAAAACAATTATTCCACTCACGTCTCACTATCTATCACCTCATATCCAACGCGCGTTCGTGGAATAATTGTTAAATATACAATTCTTACAAAGATTAATAAATATTATAGTCTTTAAAGTTAATTGATCTGCTAAAGTAATTAATTTATATCAAGTAAACACGCTAAACCTAGGGCAAGCCAACCCAAAAATATACAGCGAGGCTTAAAAGTTCAAGGCTACCTTTTAATGTAAAAACAATAAATCAGTACTTGTATGCATATATTAAATAAGTATCATACTAAGGGCGCGTTCGTTTGGGATCGATCCGGAATAAGAATTACTGGAATAATACGAGTATGCGTTTGTTTGGGAGCTATTCTCATTCCGGAATACCTGGACTTCCATTCCGGCTATGCTGCTCCCTGGAGCAGAATAGCCGGAAGAGGTAGAATAATGACGTCGCATCAGAATATCCGAATATCAGGAATAATCGTTCGTTTGGCAAACGAAAAACTCACCTATTCCCGAATATATTCTTATTCCGAAATATCCCAAACGAACGCGCCCTAAGACAATTATGTATGTGTATCAACCTATACAAAGAAGAATGGATTTCGAAATACATTTAACTATAAAAAATTGCGATAAAACATT
>JAOBYJ020090251.1:2613-18608 GCA_025403565.2 Palythoa heliodiscus
TGCTAAGTGGATTATGCCAACCTAAGTGGTTCACACATAGTGCTAAGTGGATGATGCCAACCTAAGAGGTTCACACATAGTGCTAAGTGGATTATGCCAACCTAAGTGGTTCACACATAGTGCTAAGTGGATGATGCCAACCTAAGTGGTTCACACATAGTGCTAAGTGGATTATGCCAACCTAAGTGGTTCACACATAGTGCTAAGTCGATGATGGTCTTTTCAATAACTTACCCTGGAAGGGCACTACGGGAAGTCAGGTCGGCACAGCAGGCATCACTCGCACTTCCCACCTCTACGACCGGGGATCGACTCCCGGGCTCCTCACGTGGGCTGAGATTTGTCAATCTCTACTGATCTGACTCTGAGGGTTTTTCTCCGGGTACTCCGGTTTTCATCCCTCCTTGATGCTGTGTTCCGAGGTCACGTATGGTCTATATAGCTGCTGCCAAAAGGTGCCTATATATGCTTTTGGTCCAACTTCGTTGAGCTGCACTGCTTCTGTACTTTGAGATGGTGATGAGTGCGAGTTTTTCTTTCTTTCTTTCTTTCTTTCTTTTCTTTCTTACTAAATATCCATTACAAGTTAGTCCCCAGCAGATTCTGTATCACTCAGTAATTATAATCGGTATTATACCTATTTATACAGGTGATTCAACTGGAATGTTTCAGTCAGGTAAACCTTGGCTTGTGTTTGAATTCACCACCATAGGTAATCAGACAGACAGACAGACACTGCTAACACATGGAAGACTGACAATACTCCCAATCATCTGGATTAATAGATTAGGTACCAGTGAACCAGAGGGCCTTAATAGGGTAGAGCCACGTGCACTCTGCACTGGAATCACGTAATTCAATATATTATACAAACACACGACACATTGGGTCATTCCTAGTGGAAAACTAAGATCAATGTATTTACATATGTTAAAATTGGTTACTTGTTTCACTGCTGCATAATATTCATATTGTTACACTGAAAAAGACTGATAAGGCCGAAAAGCCAATGTAGCTAAATAAAATTTATCGTAGCTGTATGGCCTTTAGAAATCTGTTCGTATTAGTATATTTAATATTCCCAATACTGCTTTATACATATTTGAAAGTGAGAGTATAAATTTAATATACCATACAGAATAATATATACAATATGAATTAAATATAAATGTACATATCAGCTCTGATACCTGGTAAAAAAGCAGATTCAATGCTACCTCATCATCACTCATGGCGACTTCCTGTTAACATAATAAATAAGTCATTACCATCATATTTAGACACGGTTTAAAAACAATCATCAGTTTACAATTTCTAAGCTAAATCCTTTTCTGAGCCAAGTGCCCCATTATCTACAGTTTGTGTGGTGTTAAGCGGATGAGAACCATTGACTCCCCCTGGACGGGACACTAATCCATCGCAGGTTAGCTCCCAGCAGAAGCTGGTACTCATTTTTTACTGACCCCGTAAGGATGGAAAGCTGAGTCAGTTTTGGCGAAAAAGAAGGTCACACAAATGTTCAACACTCTGCAGGGCTGGGATTTGAACCCAGGACCTTGTGGTTGGAAGGCGGAGTTCTTACCACTGCGCCAACCACGCTGCCATTAGTTTACAATTTACATATACAAAAAATGATGTAAATGTTGTTTTTTTCTTTGCCTTGTGAGAGTTTGATGCTGCATAAAATACATTAATGCCAAGCTAAAAAACATAAAATTTATTATAAATTAAATTATTTGTTCCACAAAAATTTAGAAATCAAAAAATTTGTGTTAATGATAACAATACTTCTCTCCATACCCTAGCCAATGTGAAAACCCATTTCCTTATCATCAGGCATGTTGATGATGAAACTGCATAACTTCTGATATAAATATTGTGTGGAAATTCTGATTTCTTCAATTTTCTCTCTGTTGGAATAATGGACATACCAATACATCATGTGGGCATCATTAAAAAACTTCATCACAAAAGTACTTTACAGGAGAGGTTGGGGTCGGGTCGGGTCGAGTTGAGTCAGAATGGGTGGGGACAGGAGGAGAGGTAGTGAGTCAGTTCCCTTGTTCACCATTACCCACCTTCCCTCTTTTTAACTATATCCTTTTGTTACAGATATTTTAAAAAATTAATAAAAAACATTACAAAATGACCTACCTAAACCATCTTCCATAATCTCAAAAAGAGCAAAATATTTCCAGTTCTCTTTTCTCAACCCAATTTTTTCAACTGCAGCCTACAATTTAAAATATATTAATTCAGACTTAAACAAAACTATTGTTCTATAGGTTGGACCACTATAATCATACAAGATTAAAATGTAATTTATATGATAGTAAAGTGACACCTCAAGCATTTCTTATAATCTATACTGACATTTACTACTGTTCAAAACAGTTGATTATTTCAATCTGTATCTATAGATAACACTTAAAACCAAGATTTTAGAAAAGCTGTTACATGCATCAACAATTAAGCCAAAAGGATACTAGTATACAATCAACTCAAGCGAGATAATCTCCTCTCCCTACCCACTGTTACAACTATACAATGAATATACTTGTAAACATTACAAACCACATATATATAGCCACTAACTATAAACTAGAGATGAAGTCACATTATTACTTTTGTTGTACCTGAAAAACGTCCTGGGTCTGGAAGTTTTTTTGTACCCTGATCAATCGATTAGATTTGTCGGGTAGCAATATCCTTATGTCAACTTTCATTGCATTACTCTCTATGGCCTGGGGAATGTGAAAAAAAGTAAAAATTCAATGTTTTCTTCTCACATGTGAAGGATCAACTAGATCAGGTGCCCATCTCAAGATAAATGAGAAAACTAAGAAGGGTAGGCCTTGCAAGATAAGGTTACCAGAGATGGTGTTGGAGACTCTGTGACCTCTCAGCTGAAGGTGCAGCAGGACAGATAGAAATAGAAAGCAATCATATCCTGTAATGTTAAACCCACATCAGGTGGATGTCGATGTAAATAAGATGATGAGAATGATAACTATGATGATGATTATGATGGTGAGGGGGATGGTGATGATGATAATGATGGTTATGATGATAGTAATGATGATGGTGATGATGATGATGATGATGATCGTGATGATGATGGTGGTGATGATGATGGTGATGATGATGATGGTGGTGATGATGATGGTGATGATGATGATGGTGATGATGATGATGATGATGATGATGATGATGGTGATGATGATGATGGTGGTGATGATGATGGTGATGATGATGATGGTGATGATGATGATGGTGATGATGATGATGGTGGTGGTGATGATGGCAATAATAAATGGTGATGATGATGATGACGATGATGATGATTATCATAAATGGTGATAATGACGATGACTGGAGATGAATTTGGACCCAGTCAGTGGTTAGAGTAGGATTTGAACTTAGAGAGTTGTATACACTTAACACCTGCACCCTAACTACTTCCTTCTACTCACTTACTAGTTGGAAAGACATTTACCGTTTAAAATCTTTCACTAAAAGTGAATTTCCCACTTTAAAAAAAAAACTCATGCAGAGTACTAAGCTGCAGTCAAAAATAATATCCAATCAGAATTTGTTATTTTTAATTATGTGCATGTGAGTTGTTATGGGAAAACTAAGGTACACTTATTGTGCAAATCATTGACGGTGCTTGGGGGGGGCATTCTAAGCACAGGAATCAACATGTATATTAAATATTATTAGGTCTGCTTATATGGTAGGACACTGAGTTACAGTAAGTCTTTAATTTGAATTGTGATCAACTGTTAAAATGTAATCTGCTGGTGCTTGACAAAAAAATAAACGTTGAATGATATTCTGAAACCTTTTTGGAACTTTGTAAGATATGGTATTATCATGTTAATAGATATAGGCTTGATACCTTGTCCTCTGGCTCTGACAGAAACTCTTGCACAATATCGGATTCACCAATCACTCTGATAGAGCACACTACAAAAAAAAAGATTCTTTAATGCTGAGCTGAAAATGATCACTGTCAGAGCACTGCTAGACTTAAATATAGAAATGACGATTCAATAAAATATTATCTATTAATTCCACTGGTTGTGTGGTGTTTGTGATGTGTTTGCAGCCTACAAATAGAATATTCACAGAGTAGTTTGGAATGGATAACAAGAGCAATAGTTTATGCCACTTTCGTCATGCCATTGGTTGAACGTTTGAACTCAGATTACTTGGTTGAAGTCTCCTTAACTTCACCATTGAAGTGCTGATTGCAAAAAAAATTAATTTTTCATAACTGGAAATTAAATACAAATTAATATTAGATCATACCTTGTTCTAGATAGGTCTCTAAACCTCTCCGTCTGCTTTCAAGTTGCTGTTCAGAGAGTTGGAAAGGCCATTTGCCTGGAAACTTAGGGAACTGAAAGTCCCGAAACTCTTTTTTCAGCTACAATGTTGGAAGAAATCACTGAAATCAGAGCCCACTCTACAGTTTGCCGTCAGTAAAAACCAGAGTTCATACAACTTCAAAATTAAAAATCTCCAGGGTTTTTTAGGCATTTTGCCTGCTTTTTTCCAAGGACTTTGCAATAACTTAGATAAACAATAAAAATTAGGAGAATTTGCCAATTTTGATTTTTATCTACAAATTAATAACTAAATGGATTAATGTGTGAGATTAGTTTTTCAAAATAATATAATTATAGCTGTCTGAGATTTTTTAGAGCTTAAATAAAAATTTTGAGGGCTTTAACAGGGGTTTTCGGAGATTTCCAGAATCTAAATGAGCCCTAAAAACAATATTTCACCTGTTGTGTAACCTATATGTTTTAGTAAACAGAAAGGATTAAATTTATACTCATGAGATGTGCAATGAGTTCTCCTATCTTTTGAGGGATTTTTGAAAAATAATAATAAATTTTTCAGTGATAATTGTTAAAAATCAATATGCATTGACACTTTGACATGAGAGTTTTTCAGCACTGGAATTATAGGCTGTTAATTCAATCTCAGCAGCAACATCTTATATCTTCTGATATTTTGTTGAAACATTGAAAGCACACTGAACAACTTACAACATTGTGAAGGTTATAAAGTTCTTTGTATCTTCTGCAGCATAAGTATTTGCCATTGTAGTAGATATTATAAACCTGTGATAAATTGAGAGTTTAACATGACTGAGGATTCAGGTACATATTCTGTATATAAAAGTGTCATTAATACAGTTCTAATTATGTTGCAAAAAAATAACAAGAAATACTTTATTTTTATTTTATCTTATAGGCAAATATTTGCTGATGTCAATGTTTACATTCTGCCCATTAGTATACAAATTTAGCTGGGGAAAAAACAAAGATGAACAAACTGACTTTAAAACTTACGAAAGCTTGTCAAGAAAATTGAGTGACCAAACTTTCGGTTCTATGCCAGTAGTTTCAAATAAGAAATTGCTACTTAAAAACAAAATTAATGCAAAACAGTTTGGTGGTAAGAATATTAATATATGAGCCATACAATCTTTGTAAAATTTCCAATTTTTAAAGCCACATCACAGAAACAATACTTAGTATATTGATCTCATACTTTCAGAGAAAGATTGTTTGCAAAACCATTTAATTATTCAGGAGCTTTGCTTTTGTAGCTGAATTAGAAAGAAGAATGCATATGCTAATGAGGCAAAAAATGTATAAAACAAATATCTGCCCATTAGCTTTATCCCAGTAGGCAGAGGGTCACTTAAACAGGTTTCCCTAATTTTTTTTATAGCAGTTCCCTTTTTGTTGATTTTCATTACGGAGGAAACTGAAGTTCCCAGAGAAAAACTTTTGGAGGGAGGACCCAGGATTTGCTCTGGACCACAGAGGTGAGAGGCACAACTGATGACCACTTTGAACACTAACCTGACATTTTACATGGGCATGCAGCCAACCTGGTAAGGTGCCAGTCTGCTTTGGTAGAGGTTTGAGATCAAGTCCTGGCCAGACCTTCACTCAGGGTCTTACTGTAAAATAACTGAGGGGAAGGCACTGCCTTTGCTCTATCATCTGTGAATGGTTAGACCTTTACACGACTAATCAGGTAAGAGTGATAAGCTGTAGATCACGAACACTCTAACAGGGAACTTAAAATTACCCAAACACTATTTGAAAAGAGCTGGGTAGTGATCTTGAAGCTGTGGTCTATATAAAGGCATTTATTAATGTTTCAAATTATGTATGTGAGCCATGCAATGGATTATCTAAGACCCTCAACGTTCTGCTCACCCTGTATATTCAATGTAAAGCACTTAGGGCTCCATGTATAACTGCTATGTAATGGCACTACTGTACTAGGACTGAGTGGAGTCCAATTTGGGCTCTTATCATTACGCATGATTAACAAAATTGGATCAGTGTGAAGTACAAATCCAATTTGTTTAATCACAAGTAATGATAACTGACAGAATTGGACAAACACAAAGCCCTATCACCAATATATTATTAATAATAATTACAACTTCAGAAAACACATCTTACTAATTTTCAAAACATTTACAAGTAATGGTAACAGAAATGAGGTGTCCATTTCTGTCTTTTATCACTACTTGTTGCTGATTTGTCAGAAATCCTGAAGCTCAGATTGTGATTGGTTGATTCAACTGTTGCGATAACAGGTAGCAGGTAACAAGTTATTGGACAGTTTTCCACAGCAATTAGGGAAAAATAGAGTTCGAAATAGGCCAATCAGATTTGAGGAAGTTTTAATTATTATATTAATTACATGTACATGAATAGGGTTATTATTAGTATGGTATTGTTATCATCTTACTATGTATGATTCACCACCATTTGTAACTTGTCTTGTTTCAGGAATAGTAAGAGGAGCTATTCGTCTCTCTGAGTAGTCATAGTATTCATTGCCTGATGAGCTGTCGCTGTCAAACTTCTCAGCCTCTTGCTGAGTGACTGATATTACAACCAGCCTGAGTGAGTTTCCACCTTGCTTGATCAGTTCAACCACATACTTGTGAGTTGCACCTTCCACATTTTCACCATTTCTAACAGAATAAAAATATGCACTGATTAGTGTTTGCACAGGTTTACTTTTACCCACCTATTTTATGCCCCTTGTGGGAGTGGGTGGAGCAGTACAATATAGGGAATACTTCACCTGTACTTTGCAAGATATATGCTAGTAACTGGCCTTTCAGTAAGTGTACATAGTGTCACAGTGGTAAAGATTTTTTGCGATCTATTATTGATTCAAAAACAGCTGGGTGGCAAGTACAATAATGAGCCATAAAGTTGTATGCTTATGAAGCAGAATGAAAAAGATAATGTCAGCAAAGATTTTCCTACAAATGGGGGCTTAGGACTTTTTTTACAAATGACTTTGAACTTTCAAAAACATAATTTGCTGTTATAAAAAACCTTCAAGGTGATGGTCCTTAACATTGTCTGCCTTTCTTAACGAAAATCAAACTCAAAACTTAACTAGAATATTCAGTTTCATTTTCATTTTCATTTTCAGTTTATTTATTTATTTGCCAGAAAAAATAAAACATAAACATACAGATATTCAGATGTTACTTAAAGATTAAAGAGATGTAAATTATAAGTAAAAGAACTAAAAGTATTTTTCTAGTGAGGGAGCTCAAATAGAAATGATGGGGCTTATTGACAGAGCTCCCTCTCTAACCAAAGACTAAATATAAAGAATAAATAAACAGCAAGATCATGCTGAAATTATAAAATTATGAGCTAATTTCAATCGTAATCTGAGAAAGAAGAATGAATATGAACTTTGGTTGCAGGAACTTGTCTTTCAAAAATTTGTCCACTTGATGATTGTGGAAGGGGAGTCCTAATAGGCTCTGGTGGTGGAAAAAATTATAAAATTTAATAAGGGTTCCTTGCTGAAAATAAATTTATTCATTTGGTACAAAAAAAAGATAACCTAGTTTCACAAAAAATAAATTAGTATGAAGCAATTAAACCAAGAATAAAAACTGATTTGCAGTACAAATGAGACACTTGACTTACGGACAGTATATTTAAGTAATCTGAAAATTATTCCATCTTGCTATGGATGTAAAACATTAAATTAATTTGCATTCACCAATTCTTTGCTCAAACTTTAATACGCACCTATTAATTATACCTGCCGGAAACATAACACTAAATAAAACATTAAGCACTAAATCAAACTGAAAAAATATTGAGCATGCACAACATTGCTTCAAGCAGATGTTTTATTGTTTGGCACAATGGAATATTGTAATTTTTCGCTCGCAACTTTTTAAAACCGGATGGCAAGGAAATTTTGACAAGTCCGAGCTGCACAATCATCTGTACTAGTTATTTAATAATATTAAAGGAGTAGCTTGCTAGCTTGAGTCCCGAGCATCCTTCATACCAATAAATGAAAGACTAAAATAAAAAATATTACTTTTTTTATAAACGATTTAATAACTGAATGACAACTTGAATTTCTAGCACTTATGTCAACAAGAAATGATACTGAAGCGATAATAAGCCTAGCAGTGAATTTGTTTTCAAGTAAAAAACTATCGTTTGCAAAAAGTATAAATGTCTAAATATTATAAACTGCAAAACTTCGTTCGACATGCACATTAATGGCAGACATTCAAATATGATGAAAAAATTTCTGCGATGCAACAAGTACGGCTGGTAACGCATTTAAAAATCGAGCAATCGATTGCCAATAATGAATTCACAAAATTTCTCGTTTAAAGGCTGCTAAAACATATCATTTTCAATTTAATATTTTAAAATGTCAAACTTCGAACATGTAAATTAAATAATTTTTAGCTACTTACACTTCCAAAATGCGATCTCCGATTCGCAAACCCCCGACGTGAGCTGGACCATTTTCCAGGACAGCACTAACATGTTGTAAAGGTGCATACAATTCACCATTAATTGACTTTAATTGGCCTCCTTCAGACACTTGACCGCGTACATTAAAACCAAAACCATTTGGCCCTTTAGTTAGTTCAATTACTCGAGGTCCATACGGGCTCGAGCAGAATTTCTCCGATGTTTCTTCCTCATCGTCCGCCATATTGGAAGCGTAGTCACGTGACCACATCCGATAGCAGTTATTGTGTGAAACCATTATAAATTTGGGAAAGATTTGTTTCAAACAAAAGGTTTTTTGAAAAATCTTTAAAAAATGTATTATTAGTTTATCCGCAACAGCTGCGCAAAATACTAAATACTAATAAGATCGGAAACATCCGAGTCTTGCAGAATTACAAAAGTTCTTGGGGCTTACTGCCAAAATATGTTTGCGCCAACATTGTATTAAAGTGTACCTGTATTGAGCGTGTCTTATCCTGAAAAGGCTTTTTAAATGAACTCATACCATCTTTGGTTGCAATAATAACCGCTAGGATATAATAATGTTATACTATGTTCAAATACACATTGTCTTATAGAAAATGAATTTTATTTAAAGTAAGCAGTTGGTTGCTGTTGTGCCTTGAGGGGATGTGAATTGGCTGAGCGCATGCCTTGGATCTCAGTCACCTTTACGTTTTGGCAAAACTCAAGAAAGAGGTAACTTCTTTTGGCTTGCACGCTTTGAACACTCCGTATTTTTAAAAGGCAGACCATTTGCGTAACATTGACTATTCGCTGCCAATCTTGAGCAAAAATGCACATTATATCTATTGTTTACAAGAACTGACTTAACCGGTGTGACTCGGCTCAGAGTCTCTGTACTGTAGTTCAGTGGGCAGAGCATCTGACCAGTAATCACATGGTCATCACCTGCATCCTGGATTCAGTTTCCCACAGTGACCCGGAATTTATTCTGAGTAATTCAACTTGAAGAGCGAGCACTTTCTCTCCAAGGTTTTAACCCATTTGTAAAACTTCTATGTAGAACTCAGCTACCATGACATTCCGCCGGGTTACCATGAAAGTATCTCCAGCACTTTAAACGTTCGCAGTACTTTTTCTGCTTGATATCAATATCAATATATCAATATCTTTTATTTACATTTCCATTGCAGTATATATTGCCAGCGGTCTCCCTAGTATATAACATTTAACACTTTGCGCTGTAAATAACATTTCTTATAAATATAGATTGCTAGGTGTGGAATGCCCAGCTGTGTCTAAATTAACCCTAAGGTTTTCTAGTTTTAAAAACACTAGTCATGTTAAGTTGTATTTTGTATAGCTTTCCTTAATTTACAAACCTAAACGTGTACACTTACCATTAAGAGAAAAAAATGAAATAAAAAATATAAATATAAAACACAAAACTTAGAAGAAGACTAATAACAAGTGGAAAATGGTGAGGCGTGCTATGAGCTGTACTGATTGAGAAACAAAATTTGTTTGACCATTTTATTAACATGTTTATTAGAAGTTTCTTGAATTCTGGAGGTGATTTCTCCCAAATGTTAACTGCCATACAAGACTGATACCGACTGTTTCCTCACATTAGTTCGAAAGCGTGTCTAGCTTATACAAATTGTTTTTTGAGGCATGTCTAGTGTTGTATGAGTGGACCTCCTTGACGTACTAGTAGGGAAGGCTAGTTAAATATGGGAGGCAACTTTTGCTTATGCCAACTATGAACAAACTTTAAAGCTTTTAGTTGATATATGTTGACATAACAATTGATTTTCTTTTCTCTCTTCCTTTCCTTTCCTTTCCTGCCTTGCATGATACATCATATTTCTTTAGATCAGTTATTCTAAGAACGTGCTATATGGATATGAGATGATAGATAGCCGATTAGGTCGAACGAGTTGGGTATTTTCACCTCATATCATATCCAACAAGACGTGAGTGGAATAATTGTTTTATGTACGCAAACCACTTGATATATGAGTCAAAATGATTTTTGAAACTACTAAACCAGTGAAAGTTGTCATTTATCAGCATATACACTCGACTGATTTGGCGGACGTTTTGACATACGCACCAACATACGTCGAAATTTTCGCACCTTTCAAACAAGTTTGCAATTGGGGTTTCTTGTGTACAACACCAGCAGTTGGCGACGTTTTGTTAGGTTTTCAAAATGGATCAAAGACTCTGCTGAATTTACTGAATATCGAATTCAGTACTATTGAAAATGGTCAGTTTTGCGGGTGGTGAAAGCAGGAAGCGAAAAGTTGCGGCACCGATTCCTTTCATTGACAAAAAAGGCAATGTTTCTTAATCAACAATAACAATAACAATAACAATAACAACAACAACAACAACAACAGTAGTTTTAGTTGTACCTATTAAGGATTATTCTGTAAATTTAAGTTTTACATCTGTAATGAGTACATGTTTAATTTCTTACTGTCGTGTCGACGTATGAAAACACTTTTAGAAGTTACTTGTTGAGCTCTTTTAATTCCTTATTGAATAACTGAACTTGCTTCCCAAGGGACTACCGGGTAATTCGAAAAAAAGGTAGGGTGTTAAATTTTATTTTACAGTTGAGTTTTGGCTTTTGAATGTTTAGGCCTTAGCTTTCAGTTATTGCTGAAAATTATTTTGTTCGCGTTATTCTTTTTAAAACAGTTTCGTTCAATTTATATTGTGGTACTTTTTGGTTTTTTTTCTAGTTAAGGATTCTTTAAACAGGTGTTATTTCAGGGCTAAAAAGCTCTAGATATCTTGTGTTTTCCGGCATGAATTGTTCTTAAAATTTGCAAACACAGCTCTGGTTTTGGATTTCGTCGCTGTTTTCTATCTATGGTCAAACTCATGTATATGAGCTAATATACGTTGAGTAGAAGAACCAATCAAATTGTTTAAAACCCAATATCCAGTGGTTTGTTTTTAATAATATTAGGCCTCGCCCACTCTATGCCGGATACATTTAAAAACGCAACTTTAAGAATAAAAGTTTTCTATCCACACATGAAAACGGATAAAATGTTTTATGCTCTCACTATTTATTCAAGCTTTTAAAAGATATCAGGACGTATAAAGCAAACAAGTAATGCAAAAACTAAGACGGATTGCTTTTCTTGATCCGATGACTTAGCGGAATTGTTAAGTTCTACAATTGATTTCAAAACATGGAAGGAAATGGAGAACATTGATTGAGTCTTTTTAAAGCAAATACCAGGATATACACGACACGTTTACTATTCCACCCCAGAACAAGCAAAGCTCTTAGGAAGATAAATGACATGATAAATGACGTCAGCGTTTTCGAAAAGTTGCGGATACTCCGTCCACACTAATACATAAAAGTTTCGTTTTCAAATTGTTCCACTCTGGGGAGCGTTTTCAAAAAGTTCCGTTTTCGCGGCTCTTTTTATGCGGCTACAAGCTTTTTACTTGTAGTATGGATGGAAGGCTCGTAACAATAAAGTTGCGTTTTCAAATTTATCCGGCATAGCTATAGGGTGGACGAGGCCTTTAATTATCTATATAATGTCCTACCTCCTTTCTTCCTTCATTGGTTACGTTTAGTTTTATATTAGATTAAAATTTCAATTTGTAAGTTACAAATGCATGGCAAAGAAAAGAGACAAAATTAAATGTAACAAGATAGAGTGCACTATGACATTGTTCGACGCTATTGTGTTAGACTGTGATTTACAATGGTGACGACTGAAGGAGAAGTTAATAGGTTGGCGTACGTATACGTAGCGACCGCATGATAATCTGCCCTGGATAGATCAAGCGTTGAAATTGGTGACAGGCATAACGCTGGCACGTGTTCTAACTGCTTGTCGTGGCAGTACATATTTTTTGACAAAGAGCAGCCGAGGCCAAGAGGCCGAGGTTGCGAGGTGTCAGAATTATAAACTTGTCTGCTCAGCTAGAAGTGTAAGGTAACAATAGGCTGGTTGTTGCAGCCAATCACAGAGCAGGGTATCAGTCTTGTGACCAGATAACGCCATTGGCGACATCTCCAGCGACCTCGCATTTTTCACATGTGCAGACGAGAGTTGTTAGACTTGGCACTTCAGAGTCGTATTTCGACCTTTTAAAAGGTCGGTGTTCAAAACTATATTTTTTTCGCATTTTGCTCTGTTTATGGTGTATTCATTTCATTGGAGAGATAACCTTACATATTTATATAGTCTTTTTTCGAATTAGTTTTGAGCTTTATTTTCTTATTTTTCCGCCTAGCATTCTTGCGAGCAGATTTCATGCGTGTACTTCGAGCAAAAAGGTAGGAATATAGTTTATTCCCTCCCTCAAAAGTCAAATGGTCGGCCCCTAAATTTACAACGCTAATTAACCCGTAGTCACGCAAGTTAGATATAGAGGCTTTAATTTGATTGTTGCTCGTTGTCACTTAGCGAGAGCTACATCTAGTTTTATTACATAATTCGTCGCCATTCACAAACAAACAAATCCATATATAAACCGAGCCTAAATCGTGCGAAGAATTATGTCATACTTATATAGTGAAGATTAAACAAGCGCAATACAATACAATCTCTATTCAGTGTCTATAAATACATTATACAATTACATTAGAAAATAAACCTTAATTAAGACACGAGCTAATTGTAGCAGGTAAACTGATAAAAGAGAATCAGCACAATTTAGTATATTTATGTTCAAAACTGTAGGAAAATCTCAACTGTCTCGTTACTTTCATATTTCCGATCACTTTTCATTTGATAAAAATAGCAAAATATCAAAATTTACATTTATTTTATAACGACATTGTCTGCTTTCAGTTTTTTTCTAAAACATCTGATTAAAAGAACAACAGTTGTGAAAAATTTATTGCTATTATAACGCTAAGCCGGTTAAGAATTGTTTTGAAAAGATTAAACAATGAAAGGTCATTTAAAAACATTTGACGTAAGATTCATATTGCCGTAAGGAGATATGATATGAAACTGTCTTTCTTTGTAGTCGTCTGTGACCTAGTTTAACGTGAAACACGTCAAAATAGGAGATCAAATCGATCATGGAAAATGTTTTCGATATCAACTGTGAAAAGAGCGTCTCGGACAAAGATATCGCCATGAAGAATGGAATTGAACTATTGAAAAAACTTGTGCGGAACCCGAAGTTAACCCACACTCGTCGCAAACAAATCGTTAATGAAACCATGATTAAAATGCACAAACAGACAGGGACACCGTTAGTCCTTGCGGCTTTCAACGGCTTCACAGAAGTCGTTGAAATGCTACTGGGATATGATTTAGTTGATGTCGAGCAAACGTGCAGCTTGTTCCTTGAAGGAGGTAAAGAAGCGAGAAATGTCACAGCCCTGTGGGCTGCAACTTACGCTGGTCATTTAGACGTTGTAAATCTACTTGTTTTAGCCGAAGCTGATGTTAATCATGCTACAAAGACAAAATCATCTCCCTTAAGGACAGCTTGTTTTCGCGGACGCTTTGAAATTGTGCAAGTTTTGGTAAAAACGGGAGCAGATGTCAATGCAGCAAATTTAGAGGGCAATTCGTGCCTCATGGCGGCCGCCTATGGTGGACATATGGATGTTGTGGATTTTCTTCTCGAAAACGGAGCCGATGTGGATCATAAAGATTTCTACGGTAAGATTTAAGTTTGAGAAGATTGCTATTTCATCAGAGAAAAATTTGTTGAAACTGGTTTTTGATTAAGAGTTGGAAACAACAATTAAGGAATTGTTGTTATTTTCAAAGCTTTCAGGAATACCATTAACACGGTCGGCTCTCACTTTTCTGTTCACAATATTCGGCGTTTGACGTTTTTTCCCCAAACCGTCAGTGCAATGTTCTATCAACATTCAATTCCTGTATTCAAGTACTTTAAATTTTTGAAGCTTTTTATATTTTCTTTCCATAAAAGCATTAAAATTGAAAACATTATTATTTATGATAGATGTAACACCATATTTCCTTTTATGAAAACAAAATGCACGTTATCTTATCACTAATATATAATGTAATCCACTGTACGCATTGAAGCGTGAGTCTCATGCACGCATTTCGATGGCATTTCACTCTAACACGAGCATTTCTCACGCACTAGCTCTTTTCTCACAGGTAACTTTACTTTCTAGTTTTCTGAGCCGCTTTGCGAATACCTGCTTTATTGCTCTTCAACTTTGGCCGGCAATGTTCAATCTGTTCGTATTCGACCTATTTTCGGCGTCAAGACTTTCAAGCGTTGATATTGCAACGCAATAAAATTTTTATTTGCATTTCTTTCTGTAAGAAAAATCTATAGACGAGTTACCCTAGGCGAGCAAATTTTTCTTAGAGTTCTTCTTAAAACTCGTCTCTATAATCAGGTTTTGATAAAAAAAAATTTGATTTAACATTAGCTGGGTTAGACATCGACAACTCACTCATCGTTTCACCTCAGATAAATCTTCGCACACGTTATAGACAGATTTGATTGGCGAATTGTTTACAAATAAACCTTTACAACTTTAAACACCTCCAAGACACTAAATAAAGAAACCTTTGTCTTAAGCTGCTAATCAGGGATTGGTAGACTTATTTCAAAATGCCAACTGATGACATTAACTGAAATTCCCCAATATCGTTAGGTGTACGATGGGCTCATTACGTTAACCCATACAAAAATGATTGTTTTCAATTATGAATCAAAAAGATCCTGTACGTATATTAGACATTGTAAAGAAATAAAATAACATAGGCAATAGATCTGGAAATCGCACTTACTTTTTTTAATAAACGAAAGTCCCTAAAACTGACCGTTACTTTTGACATTTGAAAAATGAGCCAATTCTACCAGCGTATAAGCCATGGCTGGCAAACAAAATAAAAAGGCAAAAAAAAGGTAAAGAGATTATATTTAACGAGGGTAGCACGTAACAGTAATTCAACTGATAAAGTTGTAGCTCTCGGTGCGCACTTTAACCCCTTCCTCTGTCAGTGCTCCGTTTTACGGGTATTCAAAGCTCAAGTTACACGGATGACAGGAATGTCGGAACAGGCGAACTGGGGACCTCCAGCACAGAAGGCAGCGCACTTACCAACTGTGATACACCTGCCCCTGCAAGTTGATTTAAGCAAAATTTTTGAGAGCTTCATATTGCAATATCTTAATGTTAAGATATTG
>JAOBYJ020090252.1:0-10607 GCA_025403565.2 Palythoa heliodiscus
TGTGGTACGATGCGGTGTGGTGTGGTGTGGTGTGATGTGATGTGGTGTGGTGTGGTGTGATGTGGTGTGGTGTGTTGTGATATGGTATTGTATGATGTGATGTGGTGTAATGTAATGTGGTGTGATTTAGTGTGGTATATTGTGAAGTGATGTGATGTGGTGTAATGTGGTGTGGTGTGATGTGGTGTGATGTGGTGTGATTTGATTTGCCTGAGATATGATATGGTCATCTGATATGACATGACATGACATGATATGTGATATGTTGTGATAGGATAAGAATATTCCATCAGATGCTAAAATATGATATAACAATGAAAAGTATTATCTCAGTCCTTTAACTTAACGAACTTACCGCGTTCGATTACCAGAACTGGTCGACATCCACAACATCCACAGCATCCACAGGATCCACAACAACAAGGACAACATTCACAGACATGATCACAACAGCAACCACAGCCGCAGCCACAACAATGGTCATAACAGCAACAATGATCACAACAACAATGATCGCAACAACAGTCGCAACAGTCTGGAATCATTACGGTACAAGGACAACAGCATCCACAACGGCAGCAGCTGTTACCATTGTTATTATTATTGTTTCCTCCACCTCCACCTCCACCTCCACATCCACATCCACATCCACCTCCACAATCACCACCACCTCCACAATTACCTCCAGCTCCACCTCCAGCTCCACATCCACCTCCACATCCACATCCACAATCACCACCACCTCCACAACTACCTCCACCTCCACAACCACCTTCGCCTCCACCTATAGCTCCACCTCCAGCTATAGCTCCAACTCCACCTCCACCTATACCGCCACCTCCACCCTCACCAATACTTCCACCTCCACAATTACCTCCACTGCAACCACTATTGCCATGGTTATTGCCATTGCCGTGACCACCACTCGTACCATGACCGGTACTGTGCCCGCCGTTATTGTTACGATCGCTCTGTTCCTCGCGACTGCGTTTGTTTCGTTCTTCATTTTTCTGCAAGCTTTTGTAATCAGCCTTGTTTTTCTGACCTGTTTTTGTTTGATCTTCTTCCTTTTTGTCAAATGATTCAAATAGAACATTTTCTTTGATTTGAAAAGGATTTTCCTTTAACTTTGAATGTTGTTCTTGCGCTTTTTGTTCACCGTTTACTGGTGGATGCCTTTTTTTGGAGTTGATTGAGATGCTCGTTTGATTTCTGTTTTTGAGCACACTCTTCAACTGAAAAATTTTTTCACTTGCGACCATCTGTGATAAAAAATATAATGTCAACAATGTGAATTTCATCTTTGCTCCCACTCTGATCATAGCAAAGCTATCTCGACTACGGAGCAAAAACGAAAGTTTTCGCAATTGAATCACTACGTCGGTGCGGTATTCACCTGTCGGACAAGTTGTCTATTGTTGCCCAATTAACCGTTTCAATGAAACTTATTGATATCGCATTAACGTTTAAACTATGCATGTATCTTGCTAGATAAAAGATATCAATTTATCTTAAAAATAAAAAACGAATTTATGATCAACGCTAGTTAAGTTTCTAAGCATAGATGGATACGAAAATATATGGTAATCGAATTAAGCTTTATGGATGCTATATCATTTTACTAAAATTTTTCTCTTGTTTGGCAACATTGTTGTATCGTTATGTCTAATATTTATAAATTAAAAGAAAGATAAGTCCAGGAAACATACAATCATAATGATGATGATAGCAATAAGGATAAGTGTAACGATAAAGATTAGGATGAGGATGGAGATGATGACAATGTGGATGAGGACAACGTTGAAGGTGAAAGTGAGCACGAGAGTGAAGGAAAGGGCGAGGATGAGGATGGTCTTGGGGAAGCTAGGAGAGAAATGAGGATAAAAATGGTGGTAAGAACAAAAATAAGGATCGTATGAAGGTGAGGATGAGGATGAGGACAAGGATGAGGATAAGGATGAGAATGAGGATGAAAATGAGAATGAGAATGAGGATGAAAATGAGAATGAGAATGAGGATAAGGATGGGAATGAGAATGGGAATACGAATGGGAATGGGGATGGGGATGGGGATGAGGACAAGGATGAAGTTGACGATGAGGACGAGGACGAGGGTAACGACGAGAATGAAAATGAGGGGGTGATGGGATGGGTCGGCGGGGTGAGAAAAAGAATAGGTGTAAGAATAAGAGCAATAGTGTGGATGTGGTTGCGGCTGCGGACTACGATGACCTTCAGGGTCAGGGTCAGGGTAAAGGTGAGGATGTGGATGAGGATGAAGATCAAGATGAAGATGAAAACGAGGATGACGATGAGGATCAGATGAAGGTTGTATGAGTATGCGGATTCAAATGACGACGACAATGAGGATTTGGTAGGGTTAAGTAATGATAAACTACAAGACCATTATAAACAGATACATCGCTATTACCTTTGGAGCAAATAACAAATCTAATGAAGACACAGAAGAGGCAAAAAGCGAGCGACCGCTTTAAAAAGTTCTCCAAATGTAGCCCAGTGATCCCTAGCTTGAGTTTAGGGTGTCAATTAACGTTGAAGCCACTGGTGCACTGGCATATTGTCGTCGAGAGCTGCAACAAATATAAAAAAAGAGCTCATGCTCCAATTGTACGTTAGGGAGGTTCTGCAAACTCTTTTTACTCAAATGTGAAAGTTTTTGCATATAAGTAAAAGCCGCGAAAAGAAAATGACACTCCTGGTGTCCTTTCACAGAAACGAGAACAAAGCTAGAATCGGAGCATCACTGTAAATCGGATACCAACAGTTTTTTTTTAGTTCAAACAAATAAAAAAAATTGTTTGGTTTTTTTCAGGCCAGAGTATCCAAAAATTACTTTTAAATGAAGCGACTTTACTGCCGGTTGGACGTTCAGTAACCATAATATCATAAAACACTTCAAGCCCATAAACTATACCAAGAACAAAAATTCGTCCATTGTCATGAGAAGCTGTTATCACTTGAAGAATGAAGACCAAGAGGAAGCTGAAGACGAAGAGGACGACAAAGACGAAGAAGTAGAGAAATAGGAAGATAAGATAAGCGAAGGGGAAGGAGAAGGAAATTGGGAAGATGAAAGTAAGGAAGAGTGTGAAGATAAAGTTGGGGATAAAAGTGAGGACGAGGACAAGGGTTAAAGGGGAACTGAGCCCTAAAATCAACCTTTTTTAAATAAAATCCTTAAAGGTATGAAAACCGTATTTAAAAGTTTTTTTTCCTCATGTTGCTCTGATTTTCCGAGAAATTCGAGTCTAAAACACGTTATGCGCCGCTATGTACCAGCGGCTCAGAATCAGAGGGTCATAAAGTCAGATATATGGGGAAGATTTTTAAAGATCTTTAAAATAGTTAAAGGTTCAACATTGAAGCGAGACATCGCACACAATGTACATTTTCTTTTTCACTCTTGACCACGTACGCAAGCTTATGACAACTAAAAGAGTATAAACGCTCGTTCGCTTCTCCATAACTTACGTCATAAATTACCTTCGTTTACCGCTGACAAGTTGAGAAGCGCCCACGCTCAACGACGTTAGATAGCGCGAAACACGCACATTTAAACTTGAATTTCTCGGAAAATCAGCGCGGCTCGACGAAAAAAACTTTTAAATACGGTTTCCACACTATTAAGAATTTTATTTAAAAAGAGGTTGATTTCAGGGTTCAGTTCCGCTTTAAGAAGAGAATGAGGATGATGATAAAATAAGACAAGGCTGAAGACGAAGGGTAGGATGCATAAGGATAAGAATAAGGAGGAGGACAAAAAGGTGAGCTCTTTAAAAGTGATGATGAACGTAAGGGGAAAATGATGATAATGGTGGTAGTGGTAATAATGATGATGATGACCAGGAGATTAGGACAGAAATGAGGATGGAGAGAATGGAATGGGGATGAAAATGAAATAAGGATGAGGATGGGATTAGAAAGAGGATAAGGGTGTGGACGAGAAAAGGGACGAGGAAAAGGATAAGATTAAACAGTAAAATTAATGGATAAAAACTATAATTATCGATGTCACTAAACGCTATCTCTATATAACGCCATCACTTTATTACTCTCACTGCCATTATTACAGTAGTTTTCATCATTACTGACACTCTTAATGTCACTGTCAATGTTGTTTTCTTAATATCTCTACTATTGTTTTTGCAGTTTTTATATTTGTTTGTCATTGTCAAACAAGGTAATTGTTATCTTTATCGCATTTATTTATTTAGCTGGAGAAGAGATAGCTTGTTTTTCTTATTTGCTGTTAGAGTTTTCACCTTTCTTAGAGCATGCAAAGCTCATAATGCTACAATAACGTTAGCTATAATTCAGTTGTTCAAAAAAGTTAATTTTAGACAGCGAAAACGTCAACTGAAATGGGAGCATAATGGATTTAAAATAAAAAGTTACAGATTTCGTTTTACAAAGAGAGCGGAGAGTTATTTTCTCCTGTGCTTTTAGTTCGTATTATTTGTGGTGAATCTATTAATAGTTTTTACTAAAATAACATCATCTTTGTGATTCATAAGTTTAATCACCAAAACTTCACTGGTCCAGCTTCTTGTGCTCCTTGGTATTATACTGAACTTTTTGTTACGAGTCCCAAGAAGTTTTACAGGTATATATACATATATATATATATAAGTTACGGTTTTTGAGGAGGGTTCTTTTGAGCTTCTCCAGGCAAATCTTCAGCGTCCGAAAGTTTAACCATAACAGGCTTTAATTCACCATTATTTGGTAGATCTGTAGTAGGTGCGTCATTGTTCTTGTCGTCTGGAGGTGATGCCTTGGGCTTACCGCCCTGTAACTGTTGATCAGCAGCAGTACTCTGTGGTTGGACTGGAGTCTTCTGATCAGATTTGCCGGGCTGAGATGATGTTGTATCCCCCTCAGTACTGTCAGCTTGTTTTGATTTTGAACTGTCGGAAGACGTATCAACTTTTTCCGCATCATTTGCTCTTGAACTTGGCTCATCCTTTTCTTGTTTTTCATCCGATTTTGAGGAACCTGTCGTAAAAGGGAACACAGTAGCCAACCTCAGACAAAGTTTAATAGTAAAAAAATTTCAGTAGATTTTGGGAATAACTATTGAAAGAAAAAAATATCAACTTTAAGCAAAAGAGTGAGCATAAGATATTGATTCATGAGCAGTGGTATAAAAAACCCCAAAAAAGATGACATAAGAACCCGTTACCAGCGCCTCATTTTATATAAGAGTTAGGTTTATGAACGAATATTCGGTAATCTGTTCATAATCCTTCTTCTCAAGGAGAGCATAACATTGAATATCCATATAGAATAAGAAAGTGTTCTTATTTCTATTTAACGGAATTCATCATCATCATCATCTTCTTCTTCTTCTTTTTATTATTATTATTATTATTATTATTGTTATTATTACTATCGTTATCGTTAAAGTTATCGTTATCGTTATCATTATCGTTAAAGTTATCGTTATCGTTATCGTTATCCTTATCGTTAAAGTTATCATTATCATTATCATTATCATTATTAGTGTCAGTACTTCTAACTCGAGAGCATGCGGTAAAAAAGAAAGCGTTTTATTGCAAATACCTGTTTCGCACGATTTGTAACATTCAAGAGAGTTAATGTGGTATTTGCTCTCATGATTGACAGCAACATTTGCTTCAAAAATTTACATTATACAAACTATATCAAATCGTAAGAAAAGGTAAAAACTTTGGTAAATATTGTTATGTGCATATGGAGAGATAAGAATACATGCAAATATAGCATATTATCGTCATGTATATGTTATCAAGTATAGCAAGGAAAGAGTATATAACTTTGTCACTAAACAAAAAGAAATCAACTTACTCATGACCATTGGCACTGGAACTGGCCGGAATCCTCCACAGCAACCTCCCTGACACCCACCTCCAAATCCACAACCTCCATTAAAGCCGCCTCCACAGCCTCCCCAGCCATTACATCCTCCGCCCATGCCACACATACATCCGGGTCCCCCGCAACCACCCATTCCGTAACTACCCATGCCGCAGCCGCAGGGGAAACCAGAAATTTCAAACTCTCCCGGGCAACCACCGGCAAAAGCACACACACACCGTTTTTTGACATTCTTATTTTTGGCAACTTTGAAAGGAGTTATCTTAAGTGATCCGTACGGACTTGAGAAGAAGAACGATCCCTTGGGTCCTTTTCCGATTTCCTTACCAACAGGCAGCGGAATAATGGGAGCATTGAATGGACGAGCACCCGTATGAAAATTGTATTGGGGAAAGTCTTCAGGGAGTTTGGTTTTAGCTTTAAAAGGCGTTACGGTGATTGGACCATTGATCTCTGGTTGATGTTCGTACGCATCATTTTGGTGGCTTCTCTCATGCTCTTTTTCCTCATCTTTTTCATCTTCAATGCTTCGTTTTCTGTCTTCGCCAGATGTTTGGTTATCTTCATCCTCATCCTTGTTTCCACTGCCGCTGTTATCTTCATTTTCCTGTATATCCTCATTCAAGTTGTCGTTTTCTTCCTCGGCTTCCCAAATGTAAGGGTATCCCTTTGCTGGGAACAAAAGCGCAGCAACAAGAGACAAAGCCAGTAGAAGCCTCATGCTAAACTTTTTCACAGGATCAAAGCAGTGCGATAAGAAAAGCTGAGCAAGGCGTTTGTTTTGACCACGTTCTTGTTTTCTTGATAACAAAAGTTAATTGAGCAAATGATTAAAATATTAGGTCATACAAGACGCTATTTGGCCACGCTATCAAAACATTATTCAATGGTATCGCCCGTAAACAGCCCACCGGCTCATGTGAAACAATCATTGTTGGATTTGGCCATTTTCTCTGGTGTTACTAACAAGGGTCATTGAAACCGTATTGAAACACGCAGCGACACCAGCTGTCAGTAACATTTTACAAATAAATTTTGTATAAGTGAAATGACCGCAAGCCCGGCTGTAGAATAACTTGAATTACCAGAAATTAATAGGTGTACAGCACGCAAAACAACATATCTTCTTATAGATTTAAGACAGTTAGGCTATAGCAACATTTCAGTCAAAATACTATTAAGCATCTAGTTAGAAAGCGCTAAAATTTTTTATTTTATCTCATTTTCCATTCACCTATAGCATTGGAAGTTAAATGCATGAGCAAAAGTTTACAGATACTGAGACACCGCATGCTTCTTATTGGCTATATTGCTAGCTGAAATTTAGTAACTATCACCAAATTTAACAATAATGTTTTTTATTACACGTACGAGTACGAATGAAGGAAACTGGCTTCAAAATACTTACTTGCTTAGTTGATTTATAATAAATAGTTTATTTAACGTCAAGTACGAAGGAAGTGGTTGCCCGTTTTCCCTAGCCAGAGGCTAATGTTTAATCGTTCGACGGCTCAGATGTTGGCGTGAAAGTCAATTTTACTGAGGGAGGAAAACCGGAGTACCCGGAGAAAAACCCTCGGAGTCAGATTGAGATCGACAAATCTCAGCCCCCGTGCGGAGCCCAGGATTCGATCCCGGGGTCGTAGAGGTGGGAGGCGCGAATGCCGATGACAACTGCGCCAACCTGACTTATTTGTATTGAATCTGGGGGAAGAAGTAACAGTTTTTGTGATTTATAAACAAAGGGTTTGGATGAAATAGCCACATGAACAGTAAAGCTTAGTTCGCACAAGTGATAAGCATGAAAAAAGCAACAAGAAACCAAAACCTTCCTTTCTTCTTGTGTTGATGTAATGGTCGTTACACGCTCATTGCATAGTGTGACCATTTCCGACACAAACATAAAATAAGCACAGCAAAAACACTTGTATTTGCTTCATGCTTAAGTTCTTTCCCTTCTGTTCACACTATCTGTTTTATCCTTATGTTATGAATGTTTCATGTTATGCTTATCTAATATTGTACAGGTGTGAAAAGCTCGCATCCAGGCAGAACGACCAGCAACAGACTTCATGTGTGCTAAGTGTGGAAGGGACTGCCACTCCCCAATCACAGCCGTCGCTGTAAAAGACAAGAAGGAATATTCTCCCAGAGCGCAACTCCATAGTCTCTCGAGACTGACGGATACCTATACTATGAACTGGGCTTAAAGGTTGTACAGTGTATGACTGCAGCAGTGCCGTGCCATTCCGAGGCAAAACCGCAGCGTACACCAGATAATACAAAGTGAAAAAACGATAACAATAATAAAATGACAACATTTACATAATAAAGAAAGTGCTGCTTCTAATTTATCCATAGTACTTTTATGTATTCTTACACCAGTTATATAATAATATATAGTATTTTCGTTACGACTTTAACGTAAAGAAAATTTTTACAGCAGTTATATATATCGCAATAATTATCTTATTTTTTTATTAGTTTTTAAATGTTTTGGGAAAACATTGAAAGGATATGGTTTTTTTAAATTGGTATTTTTTAGTGTGGGTTGTTCTGGAATCCCAAGTTTAAAACTGTAGCTATTATATTGAAATTCATATTGGTTATGACAATGGGTCAATCATAGCTAGAACTATATACCGACACGGCAGCCGCGTGCTTATGGACAAGAACAAAGTCGGAGAATATATATAAGAAATTATGATTAAAGCGACTCTTTCAACCAATCTTGAACTTTAGAATTTAAAGCTTCAAGTACCCAACGGTATAAATCAACGCAACTGCTCATAGACATGACACCTTACCGGACTTGCTCCAGATCGGTCCCTGTTTCTGCTGGGGCATACTTGCAATTGGTAAGTGTCCAACGGTTCAGTAATAAACTCAGATCTCACTCTTACCTTGCACAGCCAACTCAGCAGATGAAAACTCAACTCGTAAATATATACATACGCATATATGGTTTACTATTTGCCAAAATTTCAGTTAAAAAAAATTTATTGGATAACAGGTTAACACGTTTTCAACTTTCCAAGTCATCATCAAGGTCAACATTTCAATCACTGAACTACATCAGTCCAAGCCAATCGAGTTGGTTCAATTTTGTCCAACAAGTTAGGTAAAGGAATTATAATGTTATAACTTAAAATGAAATGGTCGATAATTCATGGCCAGAATTAGAAGGACGAAGCAATACGCCAACTACCCTGGGTCTCAGTGTTTTTTCTTTTTTTCCGTCATGTCAAAAGCGTTAGAGCTGGTTGATACCGCAGGCACGGGAGAACCAGCCGCCGCTGGCTTGATTGCCGGACCTGCGGCGGGTTTATTTTGCTGTGATTTGGCTCCATTACCACCTGTGGACAGTAAAAGTTTCAGATCTTAAGTTACTACATTGATAAGGAGGCGGTGCAGTGTAAATTGTCATAGAAACAGCATCTTTTGATCAATTTTTACATTTGTGATTTGTGCTAAGAACACAACTAACGGAAATTTATCCGTTCTTATTTATCAAGGACTTTGAATTGCGTGCCAGGTTTGTAACTAACGGAAAGCCGCTCTGTTTAGTGTGATTACATTTTTCACTAAACCATTTTAAGATAATCATTATTACCGTCACCATAACAACTTGCCCGTGGTGTTTAATCATTATTACCGTCACCATAACAACTTGCCCGTTGTGTTTAATCATTATTACCGTCACCATATATAACAACTTACCCGTGGTGTTTAATCATTATTACCGTCACCATAACAACTTGCCCGTGGTGTTCAATCATTATTACCGTCACCATAACAACTTGCCCGTGGTGTTTAATCATTATCACCGTCACCATAACAACTTGCCCGTGGTGTTTAATCATTATTACCGTCACCATAACAACTTGCCCGTGGTGTTTAATCATTGTTACCGTCACCATAACAACTTGCCCGTGGTGATTCAAATTAAAACAAAGTGTGAAATCTTTCAAGGAAAAACGGAGCAAATCTCAATAACATTTATCTTGTCAAAGATTTATGTGTTTATAGCAATTTGTTGCTTATAAATTGTGCTAATGCCGTGCATAATTAAGTAAAGACAAGATGACCCCAGCAAATTGTGCGTCTCGCTATATTTGAAAACCAAATCAGACTTACAACAACAACACGGATTCATGGGATATATCCCAGGCGGCAGGCAACAGCAACATCCGGGTTGTTCGAATTGGTCCCCGGCACAGTCACATCCGGGATATTCGTATAAGCCACCAGTACAGCCACATCCGGGATATTCGTATTGGCCACCAGTGCAGTCGCATGGGGAGCAAGGTGGACCAAACCAATCTCCAAATCCAGTATCACACGGAACCCATTCCTGGAACCAAGGGCCACCCAAGAAACTACGCCGACCATGGGGCTTTGACATTGCAGAAGCTGTCCTCCTAAAATATAGCAAGGGTTGGTTAAAAGTTTATAAAAGTTTATAGTTTAAGTGGTTGTAAATTAAAATAAAGTCACTCCTGGTTTAGTTTGTTTTTATCAAAATACTAAATTTCTATTTCGTACAAGTTTTTTTCTATACTGTTGTTGCTGAAATTTTTGTTTTTACAGAGACGGAAGGTCACTAAAGTAAGGCTAATCTTGTCGAAATGTCTAACAACTTCAATAAGGGAATAACATGACTTTTTTCGGGAATATTGTTTATTTGCGCCCGCGTAGTGTCATTTGCGCTTCGCGCTCGGGCCGCAAATG
>JAOBYJ020090464.1:0-10606 GCA_025403565.2 Palythoa heliodiscus
AACTAAGCCAAATGGCATATTACTAAATTCTCCCAATACCCATAATTTTCCTTTTAGCAATTTAGGAGAATTTCGCTTTTCACCATCAGTAATTTTCTATGTTTGATCAATTTCCTTTTCTTATTACAAAATGACCTATTTTGTATGGGCTATATAATGAGAATCTAGATGCTGATAAACTGGCTGGGGCCGAAAGGGTTAAAATTATTCAAACACCAGAAACTTCTTAGTTGCCACATTTATATAGTACACTTTCCTAAATGAAAAATACTCAAACTGATTTTTCACTAATACAAAAGGTCAGAAAACCGACCAAAGCCAACCCCATGTAAACAATAATGAATTTTATAAATTTTTAATTAATTATCCCAGTAACTTTATCATGCATGACAAAAATGTGACTCAGTCACTAAATTCCAACGACATGTACTTCATTTACCGAGTAAGAAAGCATAACGTCTTTAAATTCGCAATAGTGTGTAGCACAAAGACAAAGGCATTATCCTCTCATAATATTTTTATAGGACTTCTAACGATGAAAAATGAGTGTGAAGACCCAGTTTGACAAGCCAATAATTTTAAACCATAAATCCAAATTTCATCATTTTAGAAATACGTGCTTGTAAAATTACACAATTTATTTATTTTTAAAATATAAATGACAATTCGAGCATTTTTTTCTAAACATTTTAATTTTATAAATAATTATTAGGCAGAGAATGCGATCATACAACATTACTAGCGTTGTCGCATTTCTCGAAACGTTATTTGCTAAGATTACATTATCTATTCCTCATAATGTAACTTGCAAAGACAAGTTTTAGTCTTAAAACGGCGGAAATTGTACGCTCCTGGCATATCAATAAACACGTGCACTTCGGCATAAGACACTAGATAGTTATGCCAGTAATATACTAGCTCCTTTTGTCGTTGATGCTACAAAACGAACTCTAAACTTTCCCAGCTAAATTCAAAATATGCTCTGACTTACCACTTAAAGGGATCTTTATAGATATCGGTGATCTGTGAAACTACATTCCAACTCTTTCCACCACCCTTACCCTTGACCGCTTTTGGCGCCATCTTGAAAAGGTAGATACATGGAAGTGAGGCTTATGACGCAATCCAAATTTTACAAGTCTCGTGACCGGGGCCCGATAAGTTCCCCAGAATTCGGCCATCTTTCAGTTCAGTTTGTTGGGCAATCGGTGGATTGGAGTGTGGTATTTCACTTGATTTTACTTGCCTTCGTTTGGATAGATTAGGTGAGTGTCATAATGATTTATTTATAATTTCATTTTTAGCCGTTTTTATTATGAGGTAGCCCTTATAAGAATTAGCGGATATGTTATGGCATGGCACTTCGTTTTCGAAGAGACCCGGGTTGACCGAATGTCTAAATTGCTGGAATTGGGGATATTATGAGGAACTTAAAAATACACAAGACATTATTTAAAAGGGATATATGGCTAAAGATTCTTTTTACGTTTCCGAGATGTCAGAACTATTTCTGCATGCAGCAAAGGTACAAGCTACAGTGTCTCGTGTTTGTGAGTTCGTCTTGAATATATAGATTCCAAACCAATTTGGTTTAACCAAATTAAATAGAATGAGTTTTTAACGCATTACTCGGTTTGTATTTTAATTGAATTTCTATTTGGATTTTTTTAAAGAGCAAACACAAACCTGTGACTCCTTGGCTAAACACTGGAATTCAAAATTGTAATTTTGTTAAAACTTCTTCTAACATTCGAGTTCTCTTGCTAGTTTCGCCTAAACTTCGTTTCGCTTGAATTCTCACATGACATTTTATGAGTACGGTAATCATGATAGGAGGTTATGACAATGGATTTGCGTTTTCTGACAACTTTTCGTGGTACAAGCGCTTTCTGCTGCATCCAGATCAGAATTGTAAGTTGTGATGCAAGCTGAAGCATGTCATATTGTGCAACTTTTGTGTACGATTTTCTTTTCTCCAATGGCAGTTGTTAAATTAATGTAAATATAACCAGGTGTTCATCCAAATTTTTACGTATTATTTGATGTACTTTGTTGGATGTTTAAGTTGTATAAATTTGTATAATTTAAATTTTATTAAAACTGATGAGTACTTCCTAAAACAACATGAATAAGGTGGCATTTGCCAAGACAATGTGGCAACATAACGTGTATCAGATTACCCCGTATTTTACAAGGGTCATAGCTTAGCTAACTAAAAACTGTCATATTTACAAGTATGTCTGGAGAAAATCGAAACGCGAGAACAAGTGTTAATTGACTTTCTATCTAGATTTTATCATACAAGTAAATTTTGGTTTTTTTATGGAATTAAACTGTTTATATTTTTGTTTCTGTAAAAGATTGTAACTTCATAATTCTCAACAATAAACAAATATTTACACAGTTCATAAAAGAACTCTTTGCTGCTCTAGTTAAGAGAATTTAAAAGTTTTTTCAAGCTATTGGCAGTTACAGTTGTTTACAGTTGTTTGTAAATTATCAGCCATTACCAAAATCTAGCAGTTAGCCAAGTACTGATTACACTCCAAAATGATTGAAAATTATTACCATTGTAACATTAAATTATGCTTTTGTAATAACATCTGAGGAATATTTTCAACAAATCACCTAGCTCGTGCATTTTCTAAAGTTCATTTTGAATTGAGACTGCCAATATTTTGCCATGTGCAAAATCCTTAAGTGTTTTTGATCATTAATTATTTTTTAATTCGTTTTAGTTGTTGATGATAACTATTTTTTATAAATGAGTAAATCTTTTATCCTGGTATTATAAAAATGTTTTTGCATTGAAGTAAATCAATAAAAACAAAATTTTCATGTGTTGAATTATATAATTTTTATACAATCTGTTTTTAAAAACTTTTTTGTGTTTTGTTCTGGTCTTTAGTTTGTTTGTATGAAACCTTGTTGTATAGAGGTTATGAGGCTTAAGATATAATCAAGCGAAGAATATTTTGTGCACAAGGGATCCTCGCACTGCTGGCCTCATCATGTCAGTAATCTGCTGCATTTCCAATGTTGTGGTCTCTTATGTGTAGTGGTTAACGTGCTTGACTAGTGATGTGGGTTAGAGTCCCAGTCATGACAAAATACCAATTCTTTTCTGATAAGTGTGCTGGAAAGATATAAATTTATGCAATTAATTCTATAATTCTTTGTATTGCTCTTCAGATATGGCTTCAAGAAAGAAAGTTCTTTTGAAAGTTATCATATTGGGAGACAGTGGGTAAGAGAACAGTAAAACAGTTTCAGAAAACTTATAGCTAAGAACATTAAGATATTTTTAAAAAACATGGTTTGAGTGTGCTTTTAAGAGTTAAAACTTTCATAAGTTATGTGTGCAATGACTTGGCAAAAATATTGGGTGATAAAAAGAATGAAGTTATAAAAAGTAAAATTAAAAACAGTGAAAAGAAGTGTGTTTTAAAATTAGGAAAAACTAAAATCAGAGATTTACCTTTATAGCTTTGAATTCATTTTGTATTTCCTTTTTTGAATCTGCATTCATAACAAACAAAAGGAAAGTTTAAAGAATTAGTAATTAAAACATCATTTTCTTTTTGATGAAATTTTATTTTTTTGTGCAATCTGTTGCAGAGTTGGTAAAACATCGTTAATGAACCAATATGTAAACAAAAAATTCAGCAACCAGTACAAGGCCACAATAGGAGCCGACTTCCTCACAAAGGAAGTTATGGTGGATGACAGACTTGTCACGATGCAGGTACTGTAGGGCAGCAAGCATTTAGTAGTTTTGAAAATGATGATGATAATGATAAATGATTATAAAGATCTATATGAGAACTTGGGAAAAGTTATAATAATGTTGATTAAAATTAAACTATTATAGCATCATAGCTACTGATATACATTTCCTCTGATAATAGTTTTTAAAAATATTAAATAACTGCAGGAAAAGGCTCAAAACTTGTAAGAATTCAAATTTCATTATTTACCAACCATGCTTGTAGAATTAAGTTATGTTACTTTCAGTTTGTGCTTATATATTTTCTTTTAAACGTCAAAAGCCTCTGACTCTTGTTTCTACATGTACTTAAGGGGAGTTTCCCATTTAATTTGGGCAGTTTGTAGAGAAATTTGGAAAACAGAACTTTGAGGACAAATGCCAAACCATTGTTCCTAACAGACGGAAGGTGGAACTTTGTTAACCTTTTAAACCCCAGGCAATTTATCAACATCTAACTTCTCCTTACATAACTCAAACAAAATAGTGTAACTGGCAATGAGAAACTTGGAATTGATCAAGTTGAATAAGTTGTGGAAGTTGAAAGGCCAAATTCTTCCAAGCTGCTTATATAGAAAATATGGAGCTCAGTTGGGAGAATTACCAACATGTCATTTGTCGTGTTTGGGGCTTAAAGGGTTAAAGGAGATGGCTTGGCATCCTTCCATTAAATAGTTACTATAAAATCAGTTTTTGAACATCCCTCAAATTTACTAAAACTAGAATTCCTCCAAAACAAAAAAATCTTTTAATATTTGAGTTTTTTTTGTATACCAAACTATTTCCCCATGATGGGGAACTGGGAATTTGCAAATATTCACTGAGATATGATCCAAAATGTCTCAAAATCTGACCAAAATGGCAAGAGAGAGGAAACCCCCCCTTCATAAGAAAGTAACTGTGTTTTTTATTTATAAATAACCAAGACATAAATTGGAATTAATTGGGTTCAGGCAGTCTCAATCAGTAAGAGGTCCAATATTGTGTATTCTTTTTCGCACCATTGTTGATAGATTTGGGACACAGCTGGTCAAGAAAGGTTTCAGAGTTTGGGTGTTGCCTTCTATCGGGGAGCAGACTGCTGTGTACTAGTATTTGATGTCACACAACCAAACACATTCAAAACACTGGATAGCTGGCGAGATGAATTCTTGATACAAGCAAGTCCACGAGACCCTGAGAACTTCCCTTTTGTAGTACTTGGCAATAAGATTGATTTGGAGAACAGAGCAGTAAGTTTGAATTTCTGACTTAGTATCATTGCTTTAAGTAAATATTTAAACTACAAAATCAGCTTCTCGAGGCCATAGCCAGAAAAATATGACTGATGGCCTAATTCTTTTCCTTGGTACTTTTAGTTTAGGGGTTTTATAATGACTGCAACTACACGCTCTCAAGAACAGCTCGATAACTAGGAAAGTTTTTCTGGCATGAAATTGACTGAAAATCCAAATTTATCTTAACAATACAGCATAGAACATAAAAAGACTTGCTTTAATCTGAGCCCTAAGGACTTTTCAACAAACAATGATGGTAGTTCACCTCTAAATTGAGTAGTGCAACACATATATGGTGCAAGGCATTTTGTTTTCCAATACTTTGTTCCTATTTTGTTTTCCAATACTTTGTTCCTATTTTGTTTTCCAATACTTTGTTCCTATTTTGTTTTCTTCCCAGAAATAAGGACAATAAAAAATAGATGCTGAAGTCACCAAAAAATTAAGAATAATATGCCTCGGCAAAATTTACTGGTTCAAAAAGTGTGTCAATGAGATACTGGGATCACGCTTAAAACAGGAAATTAAATTGGTTAAGTCTTAAATAGGAAGACAAATTGCCAATTCCATTGTAAATTCCCAGATTATAACTTTTTGTTGTACTTGTTTAACTTGTAGGTTTCAGCAAAGCGAGCACAAGCTTGGTGTCACTCCAAGAATGATATTCCATATTTTGAAACCAGCGCAAAGGAGGCAATTAATGTGGAACAAGCGTTCCAAACAATTGCCAAAAATGCACTTGCTCAAGAAACAGAAGTTGAGCTTTACAATGACTTCCCGGATCAGATCAAGTTGTCTGGTGATAACAAACCAAAATCGAATGATTGTTCATGTTAAACATCTAACTTTCTTTTGATATTCATCTGATCTATGTTATAATTTGAAACCTTGGTTAGTCTCGGGACAACCATTGCAAAAAAACATTGGAGCTCTAGATGTCAATACGCCCTTCCAGAATTCTTTTGAGTTTCTTGGCAGGCTATAGAGTATATCTTTATATAATTTCTTGGAGTATGTAGTATCTGTGGAGAATCTTATATTTTGGCACTATAAAAAGTCCTTTAAAAGTGAGATAAATGCATTCATAAGATGTAGAATTAAATAACTTGTACAAATGCGATGGATTTGGAACACAGCTAGACGTGTGTCAGCAAAGATTTGAAGACAGCGAGCCTTCTGTTATCTTTGATGGTTTGTGGGTGAAAAAGAGTTTTCTTTTATTCATCTTTCCGAGGCCTACTAGAGCTGATCTTTGTGCGTTTCTTAGTGCTTATTAAAATAATGGTGTACTTTTTAGTTTGTTAAAATTTATTTTGTTTTTTGTCATTTTTCAAAACTGCTTCTAATTTGAACTAGAATAAAACCTCCCTACTCTGTGAACATCTTGAGATCCTTGTTTAGTTGGTTTTTGTATGTGAACTGTCATGAAAGATTACCTGATATAGTCGTGCATCAGACATCAGGCTGGCCTGAGAAATGATTGAATTTATGTTCAAGTCCTTCTTTGGAGAGCATTTTCACGTTAATGATAAAGCCTGAACTCTCTGTGCTGTCGAGTATAGCGTGGACATGTCTCTGCATCAGAATTGTCGTATAAATTTTCTGTGCAAGGGAAGTCGCTCACATTTGCTATTGTGTCTCAATAGTTATAACTGGCAATCATTCCATCAGTATATGTCTTACTCCTGCATTTCTGCAGCCTGCCTAGAAATCTTTCGGGCCAAAAATGATTTGCTTTGTTCATTATTATTCAATAAGTTGGATGTTCTTGCAAAGTTGGTAGTTTCTTTTTAATCTTTACCGCCTCAGAAAACTCGAAGGTAAGGCTGTGTTACCTCTGCAGTTTGCCAGCAAAGTCTAAGGATCGAATTTTTTTGTCAAATTTGAGCAAAATGAAGTTACAATTCAAAGCAATTTAAGTGAACCACAACATCCGATTTATAATTATCACGAGGTTTCCTTAAATATAGATAATATGGAGTTTTAAACTGGAAAAACGACAGATAGTAATAATTGTGATAAACAGACTGTGAAAAGTGTATTTTTGTGTTCAGAGGAAAATAACGTCCTTAACAACTTTTTCCCTCGATTTACAAAACTTAACGCAAAACAAAAGCGAATGAATCATGAGAACAAACAAGAAATAAATAATTTCAACTTCGTTTAGCTAAGTACGTGAACCCCTTACAGACGTGGCGCAGCTTGATTTAGTATTTGAAGTCACAGAAAAGAAGCCATATGGTTCGAAAGTTAAATACTTCAAATTTTGGAGGAAAACTGGACTTGGCAAATGAAATATTGAATGATATTTTGAACATCCAGAAATATGATTTTCATTTTGCCGAGATATATATAACCAACCGGCATTTTAAGGCCTGTTTAATTTGAAACTCCAGTTCATTTTCACCACGAAAACTTTTAGTTGATTTGCGTCATTAGTTGTAAAAACATAAAACAGTCTGAAATTTGTGTAACAAGGACATTCAATCATGTGTACAATAAAAAAAAAACCAGTTTGGTTCTTTGTACGCAGTTGTGAACGTACGTAATTGAGCTGTGGCAATGTATAATAGAAGAGATGATTATTACATATATAATTAGTGTTTAGGGTAGATATCCATGTAATAGAGCCAATAGCAAAACCTACATCATTAATAAAAGCTAAATCAGTGAGGTGATAAATCTTTTTATAGTAAAAAGGTTACAATTAAAAAGCCTGATAGAAAAACTTTCAACCAACCACATTGCTTGTAATGTTTTCCAACGTCACTAGTTTTGCACGCGCAAAGTTTTCCCGCCTTTATTCAGAAACATGGATTCATCTTTCGGAAGGTCTGTGCTGTTAAATCAGACCTGTGCGTAAGCTGTCTTGTAAATGACGGGATTTGCTTTCGTATTTTGACGGGGACCGGTTTATGTGGTTTTTAACAGTTTTCACTGCAAATAATTCAAGACAGTATAGTGTCTGGTATTTTCTCTCTAGTGGAAAGGGAAGGGGGAGCCACACATCCAGAATCAATTTGTAATTTGCACCAGTTTGTGTTACAACTTTTCACCGGTGTTACACAGTTCAGTTTGTCTTCGTGTTACACGAAAGCTGCACTCCTCTTTTAGCCAATGAGAATCTAGTAATTTTTTCATGTACAGACCGAATTGGACTCCACTCAGTCCTATTACCATTAATCACATACATAAAAAGAATTACTGAACGCTGATTAGATACGAGCAATGCAGTTCAGCTATAATTGAGTGCAAAACTTATAATTCTCAGTGCAAAACTGTAATTCTCGGTGCAATCTTGTAATTCTCAGTGCAAAACTTGTAATTCTCATTTTTTAAGATTTTAAGATAAAAGTTTGAGTTTCAGCAATGCTTAATAGCTTCAGAAAAAATTTGCAATCTTTGCCTGCTTGTCTGTTGGTGTTAATTTTCAAATAAAATTAGTATTTTATCTTCAAATTAAATTCTGAAAATGACGCGCATATACTAACTCATGCGCCGCGAGCATTTGTTTCACAAATTTCTTTTATATATGCTATTAACAAGTAATCGTATGCTATAAATAATTATCATGTATAGAACATGCTATTATTTGTTTATAATATAGTTCAGGCCAGAAAAGCTACAAACAAACCACTTTTTAAAAAAAAAACAATTAACTTCTATGAATGGCGTCAGCAGCAGATGACCTGATGCCACTGTCACAGAGTTTACATTTTGGATTTCATCGAGTTAACTAGTCGCATAAATAAACTTCAAATTCATCTACCACAAGCATACATGTGTGTTTTGTAAGTCTTTCGAGTAGAATCCACGTGTCCGCGAACTGCAATATGATTAAATTTTGGCCGTAGTTTGAGAATTATTGCAGTATCTGTAGATCTGCCATAGGCAACCCAGTAAACAGATTACTGAATTGGCATTAAGATTAATGTTTGAAGAATTTTATTTTGAAATGATGTTTTGCAAGAAAATAATAATGTTCATAAACGCAATTCAGTGATAGAAATTGGAATATTTTTCACTAGACATTTGGACTAGTGATCATTCTGGTTTACTAGTCCTTCCCATTTTTTTTACTAGACTTACCAGCGTTTTCATTTACGTTACAGCACCAACCATTAGTTTTCGACATACATACTTCTTTGCTCCTCCAAATGTAATGATTTTTCGTTTTTCTGTGGTACCTGCGTGCTCATGACACATCATCATTCAATCAACATATGCCCACCAGTTTGTAGAAAGTGGCTTTCAGGCGGAGCAAACATAAATTTGTAATAAAATGACATGATTTGGAATGCGAGCCCCAACATTTTAAAAACTTTAAATTTTCGTTGACAAAACTTTACTAGACACTCGGACCAGTTTAAAGACAAGTTTACTAGTCCGCCATAACTTTTAATAGTGTGCAGACTGGCGCACTACCACTAATTTCGTACCCTGCAATTACTCGCTATTATGGTCAAGTTTTGAAATAAACTTTTAGATTATTTACTTGATTTGCTAAAAAATCCAGCCAATTAAGAGACTGAGAAAAGGTTTTCTTGGGGAAAAACTAAGTTACCAAGCATTTAAGTTGTACTTATGAAAGACTCGGTTCGAGATTAGGGACCTGTGCATCGGTTGAAGCAGGAGGGATTTAATGGAAATACCTGTCAGTGTGCTAATACAAATGGTCATAACTATTGAAATACTGAAAAAACGCACAGTGGATTTTGCATATTGTTATCATTAAAGAGGCCGAACTTTAAAGCTGTGTAGTCTAGAGTTTTGAATTACGTCCTCCATTTGAAAACCATGCCTCCAAATCAAGGCAATTTTAGGCACTCGCTCGAAGGCGAATCGAGTGGGTCATAACAGACTCGATTTCTCGCTTTCAGATAATTCTGAATTATTACCGCTACTTTTTACAAAACCTACTGATAATAATGAACAAATTTATATATAACTTGTTTTTATATGGTGCGTAGTAAATTTTTTACAGCGCCACAAAAAGTGCTCAAATTTCAAAGTTCGAGACATGGCGACGGGCCCTGATGTGGCAAAATATTTAACGGCTCCGGCTGTGTAGCCAATAAATTGTCTTGAAATAAACTAATCCCATTTTGTTTTATTGCTAGGTAAAGCCTTTCAGTTGCCAGAGTTTCAGGAAAAATTATTTTTGACGCGAAAATGAGTGTGGGTAGTTTTTACAGAGACACTCTCTTGTTTCCAAGTTTATAGAAACTGGTTCAACTTAAAGCTGTAACTTTATGATTAATTTTTTTTGCCTTCGAAGATCTGAACGGTTTTTCGTAAGAACTGTCAATCTTTCCTTGGCAAAGAAATTGGCTGTTTCAATTTTGATTTAATCCACGGTTTAGTCACAGGTAGCCCAGACTCACGAAGAGTAATGATTTTTAAAATAGACAAAATGTATGAAGTTTTGAACGTACAATTTGTTTTTCATTTAAATCTAAATAAAGATTTTAAAAAAGCACTCACCATGTCTCCTTGTGTTCTAGTTAACCCCCTGACCAAGTTTCAGCGAATTCCGTTGGAGTTTAGTTGCCTTAAGTTCGCA
>JAOBYJ020090569.1:0-10604 GCA_025403565.2 Palythoa heliodiscus
GTTCAAATAACCAGCAATTACAGGCACAATGAAAATTGTACATAAAAGAATGAGCTGGCTCACAGGGCCCTTTGATTGGTAATGGTGCATTACTGCTGTGTGTATAATTGCTACAATAACTCCACTAACGAAGGATTATTCTTTCATGGTTTTCCCAGAGATAAACAACTCGTCATGGTAGGCGAAATTCGATAGCTTTTAAAAATATAGACGATCCAATGTCAATTTCGTGACATCGTTGATGAACAAGCTTGTTACTGTTTCGTTTCAAGGTGTGGATTTCAAGAATGAAAAGAGATCCTAAAAAAGATTTCAACGTTACAGCATATACCAAAGTTTGTTGGGAGCATTTCCGACGAGAAGATTTTGTGTGCTTTTGCTTTAAAAACGTACCACCAAATTATTAAATTTTCAATACGGAAGCATATAAAACCTGCATCTAACATACACAGTGTAGTCTGCTTAAGATGTAAATGTATTCCAGTCATGACATACAAGCCAGTGACTAGTTGGCAAGGTAGTTGAAGGGCCAGGGAGATCAGTGTGGTTTACACAGTACACTCATAATATCTTCCACGTCCCCTTTATTAATGATTAGAGTCATTTATGCGTAACTGAACAAACCGTGTTTGGCACCACAGTGAGATTATATTGTCTAGCTTTGTTGTTGTGACTCACCCAGCTTTACATGAACATTTTGCTTCGGTAACAATTCCTCTTCCATCTTCACTTTTCAATGTGATATTCACTAGGAGCTTCGCTTTTCCTTTTGCTCCGAAAACAGAGGGCATTTACGGAACACGATCCACGATCGTCCTCTGTTACAAAAACATTATGTATGTAATTTTCTATAAAGAATTTATAGCCTTTCTCGCCAACCTCCTTTTTTCCACAGCCTGTCAAGTGTTTTGCAGTAGCCGGTAATTGAAGATACTTTGGGGACTTTTTCCAAGGATTTTATAACCAGTGCGACTCAAGCTCAACAACAGAATCCGCCATCTTGAATGTTTTGTTTACCCATTTCAGACCACGTGATCGGGAAGCTAAAGAGGTCTATTTGACTTTCATTTTGGCAGTTGGCACGAAAACATTTTGTGCTCTGGAGCTGTCTACCCAATTAGTAATATGGCTATTAGTTATAAAGCTAGAAGATTTAGGATGTAAAATTAGTGAAGCTTATTTTTGATTTATAACATATTGAACATGTACGTAAAATTTTCTTTCAGACAAATATTTGAAGTTCAAATGACATTTATTAGAAAATTGCTTTAGTTTAATAGTTTATAATTTTCAGCTAAAATGAAAACTATTCCCATTAGACCTGATATGATAACACTAATTAATACAAAGAAAGAACCTTACTAAAAGAAGAGTCACTGAAAATGTCTTACCAGTAACTATTTGTTCTTCTGCTGGTTTACTGTCATTCTTTTTAAAACAAAAATCTCCTAATGCTCGTGATAAAGCAAGGTTACCTGTGAAACAATTTAAGTCACCTAGATTAGTGCTCAAAGATTTTTGGCAAGGATGGTGCTCCTAGGTAATAGGCCTTTTGCAGCTACAAAATAGTGGTACAAAATGGTACAAATGGTACCAAATGGTACAAATGGTACAAAATACACCAAACTGGAAGGCAAAAGAATGTGTAATACTTCCCTGGTAAATGTAAAACAAAGATAAATCACACTTTTCTCATTAATTGCATTTTGTTTTGGAGTCTTGCATATTCTTTTGCCTTCATACGCCAGTACAGCGTATTTTGTACCATGTGACCTCAAGCTGCAAAAGGCCTATCGTCTAAGGGCAAAAAACTATACCACAAGTTTTTGAGAGGCACAAGGCAAGATAATCAATGATAGTCATCTGTAAGTGTTTTTATTGATTATCAACTGGCTTTTTCTGACTATCAGTCCAATGGCACAACTCATAACTGTTGATCACAAAATATGAATTCAAGGCATAGTGGTATCCTCTATACATGGGGAAGGCTATTTGTGGCTATAAATGTGGAAGTTTCTTCAGGCATTACAGCAATAGCTAGAGGAATCAATGGTGATTGCTGTGTGGCCCTTGAAAATTTGACCTTGAATTGTCTATAATTTACAGGTTTTTCTGCCAAGCTTTCAGGGACTTTCCAGGTTTTCCTGGACCACTACAAACCCTGCACTTAATATGTCTTTAAAAATATTGTTCTAATTTTATTGATAATGATCATAACAATAACAATAATTATAATAATCATTAGAATAGTTACCATTAACTCTATTGAACTCAACCCAGCCACCTGCAGCAATTATTCTTCTAGTTTCATCTACAATGAAAGAAACACAACACATTACATGCCTTAAGTCTTGTTTTACAGTCTTCCAACCAGACTCATGGATTTGCAATTCTAAACCACACACGAGCTTAATAAACTTAACTAAAAATTCAGTATAAAATATTCACAAATGTACGTTGAACTGTAATAACAAAATAATTATAGCAAGTTTTAACAAACATGAAAAACTGATGAAATAATAGGTCACCTAAAAAAGCTTTTAGTACTCACCATCGTTGCTTGGTTTGTGGTCAAAAGATAACTGTTCCACAGCTCCTTTTTTGGATGCTATTGATCTTGAATCTCCAACATTGCCCTAGTTGGTATACAGACAAGATCTTAAGTGTTAAGTGGTTTTGTACTTTGGGAGGCAGAGTGGCTCAATGCTCAGGGTGTTGGATTTTAATGTGGTTGACTCAGATCTAACTCCCATTCTGACCATTGGTTGGATTTGTCTTTGGTGACCCCAGAGTCAAATCCACTATACTTTGTAAACAGCCAACTGGTCTGCCTCTTGCCAGTTGGGATTCTTAGCAGTGTCATGTAGAGTGTGTTATGCTTGAAGATATTAGCTCTTATTACTATTCTCAAATTCAAGCTAAAATAAAGTAGTTTTTCCCTTTGGACTCAGATAATATGTGCTAACTCATTAAATAAATTCTATTTAAAACTGGAAATCATTCAATATAACATCATCTTATTTTTGTGATGTTGAAATGGTTTCAGACAAGACACAAAATTATTAACATCAAAACACATTTTCTCACCAGGGTGTGTCAGTGCCTGCACATGCGGTATAAAATGAGTTCTCAGATAACATATCACAACAATTTTTTTCTCACCGCAATGCATCAGTATGTTTTCAACCTTCATAACAGACAGGATTTTAACCCTTTCAGCCCCAGCCAGTTTATCAGCATCTAGATTCTCATTATATAACCCATACAAATAGCTCATTTTGTAATGAGAAAATGGAAATTAATCAAACATAGAAAACTACTGAGGATGAAAAGCGAAATTCTCCTAAACTGCTAAAAGCAAAAGTATGGGTTTTAGTTGGGAGAATTTAGCAATACGCCATTTGGCGTATTTGGGGCTGAAAGGGTTAAGTAAATATTATTAGGAGGGGTCCCCAGGACCCCTTCTTTCTTTCATTAGGGGTCCCAAGTCAACCAATAGGGCCCCACCTAAACACAGAGAATGGCCTGACCAGCCAGTGAGACCAACAGCAGAACACCTTTTTATGTTAGGTGTTTTTAGTTCACTACTACAGCTCATCTTACAAAATAAATGAAAAAAGAACTTCAACTCGTGTCACTAAATCTATTCTAAGAGAGGTGGATACCAGAAATAAAGCACATCACAATTTCAAATGGATGCTCTTAACTTACAATTTAGTTTCATTTCCTAAAATACCTGTTAATGTAAAAATTGTGATTTCAGATAATTTTACTATTGCTTCTGCATTGAAAAAAAAAGACTTCTACAGTAGTTCTGCTTAAAGGGCCTGTTTTTCAATTCTGGCCAAAAGTTTACTGTAACGGCTATCAAGCATCTGCATCACAGGGACGCAGAGCATTTTATCTTTTGTGTCACAACACAATTTTTTTGCATTAATGAAAACCTTGACAGATCATAACTTTGATATAGATCTCTCATAATGAATCTGACTCTATTCGGGGCATCTCAAAATGAAACATCACAGAACCACTAACATTATGAAATAACCCTCTGTCACTCTGTGTACAAAGTTTAAATTTATTTGTTAAAAACTTTGTTGCACTTTGCACTTTATCAGTGAAATGAGAAAACCTGTTTTTACAAAAATAAGAAAGCATTTTCCACAAGGAAAATTTGAACACAAAAATTGAGAGCATTTTCAAAGAAAATTTACAATAATAGTAATGACACTGGAGAGAAACTACATGATGAACCTAACAGGAAACAGTCATATTACAAGCAGTCAACTTGACTCTGACCCAGTGTGGTGCTGGATATATTAAAGATTTGTTATTAAATGCTTTGCTTGCTCACGAAAAATATCCTTGCTTGTATGATGTGTACAGGAAAACTTCAGTGTTTCACCTGTTTGGTAAAATATTGCTGGACTCAGTATACACTGTCAAGACCCAAGTCTGTAGTTCTCTGCACTAACCTAGCAGTTGGTTAATAATTCTTTATTAGTAAAATCTAACTAGTGATCTATTATCAATGCAACAATCTGATTGGCTGAGCTACTAGTGGTCTATTATCAATAGCCAACTAGCAGTGAAAAGCACTGACTTTAAAGGTTAAAACAATGGCAGCTGAGTCATATTTTCACAGCAAAATGAATAAAAATTATCTTCTATTTGACCAATTAGTTGGATTTTACTAAAAAAATAATTCATCTTGCCCTTTGGCCTCATGGACTATTGCCTCGTACACCATTGGGGCTTGAGGAATAATAATTTATTCTTAATTAGTGTACTGTCAGGTCTGAAACAAATGAAAACAAACAAAACTACACAATCCTCAATGAATGTTTCGATGCCTTGACAAAAAAAATACATCTTGAGTGATCAGAATAATTTAAACTACATTAAATTTACTTACACAGTATATTCTGTTATTCTTCAGTAACACAATGATAGCTGTTGTGCCAGACATTTCATCTCTCATCTGTTCATCTGATAAAAGAGCAAATATCAAATTCTGATTTAGAAATACAGGACAAACTATACCCCATCTCTGAAAAAAGAAACAACTCAAAACATACCTTTTAACATGTCTTGGTCACATTCAAGGAAGCCTCCTTTGACAGCTTCTATAATATTACCTTTTGCTGTGAAACAAACATAAAATAAAGTTTATATGAACTGAATTCATTAAACCACTTATGTCTTTTTTTCCTCATTCACACTTGACGAGAAAGTTGGTTGAATGCCCTGAGCCAGAATTGAACCCGTCACTAGTGAGGCATGTTAACCATAACACCATCAGGAACAACCACCAGGCAGCACAGCAGTTTTGTATAGGCAATCACATGACTTCGAGTTCAATTTGGATATATTTTACACGAGGGGATTTTTCAAAAAGTATCAAAATTGTTCATGGGGTGAATCCAATTTTCAATCTTGAGCTTTTTGAAAAACACATCTAAGTGTAAACTCTTTCCAAATTGAATGAGAAAAGTTGTGTGACTACCTTTTAATAATATACATAACAAAATTACAGAGTAAGTTCTGCTTTGGACACTAACAATCTTGCAACTTTCATCTTTCAGTATCACATCACCAAAAACAAAAGATGTGATTGGTTCTTACCAAACGCTATTGTTTATAAGCCAATTTTTCAATGAATGTGGATGAAAAAAGAAAAGACTTACATGGCTTGATATATATAAACCCCTCTGTTTTCAAATAAATTCAGCCTCAAATAATCAATGATATTATGGGTAGTTCTAAACAATCAAATAATCATAATTGTTTTTATTGGATAATAGAATCACAAGCTCCTGACTGTGGAGTGCATCAGAAGAAGAGGAATGCTAACTCCACCCCAGAGTACTCCTAGTATACCTAAGAGATCGGAGGCTGCACCTGCTGTTATTGCATTAATTGGACTTATATTGCACAAAAGACACATAGACAATTGCAAGATACTCATTTGTTAAACTCAAAGTGAGCCAGGAGTTAATTAGTTCCACTTTGAGCACAACAGTGACGTCATGCATCCCAGTGTATGTAGTTTGCACACAGACAAAATAATGCCGCCCATAAATTTCAAATGGTAAAATAGGCCATAGACAATGCCCTGAATCTGAAACAGACGGCTTGAATCACTACTTAAATCATCAAAGAAGATTCAGGGACAGTCAAGGTATTTTCTGACCAAAAGTATTCATAACGACCGGGGTTCCCTTTAGGAAACCAAACCTACCATAAGCTGGGTGACTAACAATCTTTCTATGCATACACTGTCCACAGTACTGTGCCACCCTTGCACCTAGCCACGAAATGAAAGGTTGAATGAATAATTTGAGTGCAGTGTTTAAAATCATAAAATGGTTTTAACGATGAACAAAAAGACATAAAAGTGGTAAAAATGATGATAAAATTGGTTAAAATCTAAAAATGCTTAAGTTATTGCAGTTCAAATCAAAGCAATCATCAGACAAAACACAAACTTCTTGGACATACAAAAAGCTCTTTAAAAGGAATTAAATGTTAGGGCTTATAACTATGCCAAGTTTAATAGCCTGGATATATTTTTGTCCAATGAGGATTTTCTTATTAAGTGCTTATACAGGGTTCAAAAGTAGTGGTAATCCACTAGCCCATACACTAGTAAAAGTTATGGCGGACTAGTAAACTTGTCTTCAAACTAGTCCAAGTGTCTAGTAAAACATTGTCATCTAGACTAATGAGGTTTTTTGAAATGTTTGTGCTTGCATGTATTCCAAATTACGTCATTTCAAATGCTACAAATTTATGTTCTGTTGTGCCTGAAAGCGACTTTCTACAAACAGTGAGCAAATGTAGATTGAATCATGATGTGTCACGGGCACACATTTTCCATAGAAAAACGAAAAAAATTGCATTAGGTGGAGCACAGAAGATGTTGAAAACTAATGGTTGGTGCTGTAACATAAATGAAAAAATGTGGTAAAGTCTAGTAAAAAACAGGAAGGACTAGTAAACCTGAGTGATTACTAGTCTGAATGTCTAGTGAAAATAAATTCCAAGTTCTATCCCTGTTACTACAGAAAATTAAGATTAAGTTTGAGGAGTTTCTAAACATTTAAACACAGTCCTCTAAAGGATGATTGTTAAAATAACAATTAATCATAATAACAATAATTTGATAATAATAATAATAATAATAATAAAAACAACAATAATAATAATAATATGTTTTAGTAACATTGAGCAATGTGAAATAAATGTATTAGAAATGACCTGATAGCATGAAAATGTTAAAATGTAAAATCAGTTTTAAAAATTTTAAGACTAAAATGGTACCAAAATACAATGCATGGTGAAGTGATCTTACCTCCATGTCCATCAAAGACTCCAAAGAAACTAGTACCAGGATCCTCCTTTAAAGACAATATTTCTGTATGTGCATCTTCCATATCTGTTTGGTAATGGGTTAAAGAATTTCTACTGTATACTCCACACAGAACAAACATGCTTTGGAACATTTTCTTGGGAGAGGGATGATTACAGGGTTTATGTAAGAAGTTGAATTTCATGGACTTTTCAAGGACTATCAGGGGCATAACTGCCTGTAAACCAGGTAAGCACTGGATTACAAGTTTTTTTATTTGAAATTTCACAGAAATCATTATAGGTCAGAAGGTTATTGCACTATGAAAATCTTATCAAGTTTTGTCAGAGTTACAAGTCCATCCAAAATTGCTGGTCATACAATATGTAACTTTATTTTTCAACTTGTGAATCCTGGCTTACAGGTAAAAACTGGCCAGGAACACCCCTGACTATTAAATATTGGAAATTAAACTGAAGCTAGCATTGATTCTTCTAACTCTGCCCAAGGATGGCCCAATGGACCAGTCTTCAGTCGGTCCAAAGCTGGGACAAAGGAGGAGGGTTGGGTGTGGGGCCAGCAACCCCACCCCGTAAAACCATGCCTCTATGAAAAAGGCTATTTCCAAAACCCAACACAACTCTCGAGGAGGGAGGTCGTTGGCCCGTGCGTCACTGGACGCCAAGGGCATGAGTGAGGGAGTAGCATTGATTCTTGTAAACAAAGGTCAATGGCCCATAGGTGTTCCTATCCCTCCTAAATTCTGGATAACAAAATCATGTTCTAATGTCCTAGTAACTGTCGTTATTAAAAGATACTTATGCGCCAGCCCTGCATACATGATGAACCCACTCTAAAAAGTTTGTTTGAAAGTGTTGATGTTTCCTTTGTTGTTACTGGCTCTGATAATGTCTGACCCATTCTCTATAAAAGGAGAAAAATATATCAGATTTAGTAATTATAAAAATAAACAAATGACAAACATTACCAAGTACTTCGCTGTTTCTGGTGAGCTAAAAAAAGATCAAAGAAACTTACTGCAGCACTTTTGCTGATTATTAACATAACCACAAATAATATTGACCAATCAGGTCAACGATCACTGACAATACTTATACAATCCACTGAAAACAAACAAATCACTTGATTCTGAAGATGGCTTCTGTTCAGGTCACCATCCACCATAGCAATACCCTTCACACAGAGATCTCTCATGTCCCCACTTAAAACAACAGAAAAGAGAGGCCACTGTAACCAGCTGCTCAATCTTTTGAAGCTGCCGCCATCTGAAACCATCAACATACCAGTCTGGTTTGAAACTGGTTTGACAACTTTGTAGACATGTAAATTAATTAACCACTGCTTTATCGTGGGACTGCGCTACCAGGTCCTAGAGGGCAAGTAAATCACTTGCAAATTCAAATGCATTTTTTGCTTATCACACTTGTTTGGTAACTAATTATCATAAATAATTAAACTGAACATAATACTGTGACTAACTTTCTTGTGAATGGTAGTAAACTTTTCTGTCACTTGACCAGTCAAAAACTACTAAATTCTTTATGCTGTGTGGAGTTCTTCAAAATCCTTCAAACAATCTGTTAAATCATCTGTATCAAAGTTAAAAAAACATAAAAAATCAGACAAAAAAGAGAAAAAAATCTGGCACAGTATGTGGGAATGACATAGCAGTGTCATGGAAATGGTTGCACATGCTCGACAGAAAATTGACTGGCTGTTTGTAGAAGTCTCTGTTTCCTCTTGTTTTTCATGGGGACATGACAGATCTCTGCTTGCAGGGTAGTACCACAGTCCTTCTTAGAACTACACACACCTGGACAATCAAACACTACCAAGTTATGATCCACACAAATAATTAATATAAAAATAATGTATATTAAACACTCACTGATAAAAATAGTATTTTAAAATACAAGCTTTTGGCAACTAGATTTGCTGCCTTCATCAGGTAAAATGAGTTAAAATGAAAATCAAGTGAAGATAAATAGTAAAATTAGCATGATAAATATGGGTACGTAGGTGAATACTATATAAAAGATAAAATAAATATAAAAGGCAAAGGTGTTAAAATCAATGTTTGTTTAAAAGAATATTACATGTATATTGTCCCAGGAGATTCATTTAAACAAACATTAATTTTAACAACTTCCTTTTTATATTATTTTATTTCATCTTTTATATAATATTCACCTGTTTTACCCATTTTTATGCTAATTTTATTATTTATCTTCCACTTGATTGTCATTTTAATTCATTTTACCTGATGAAGGCAGCAGTTTTAGTTGCTGAAAGATTGTATTTTAAAATATTCTATAAGTGAAATTTACAGATAAATTATAAGTGTTCACTTGTTCAGCAAAGTGCTCGATGCTGGGTTGCAGAGTGTGATAAAATGAATCAAAATGTTAAAAATATTAAAACATTAAAACATGGATAAAATTGGTAAAAGTTGTTTAAAACGCCAGTTACACTGTGTTTCACGCCGAGGCGATCATCAGACTAGCATTTTTTAAAAATGTGCATATAATATAAGTGTTTACGGTGGTTTTTTCTGACTGGCCACGTAAAATTTGTTCTCATGGCAGCATTTTGATACTAGTTCAGATCTTTTGATCTGAAATTTATATATTTTATATTATGAATCCTGACGATGCTTCTATATTTTACAAATAATTAATATAATTAAAACTATTTCTGATGACCAAAACTGAGCCCACGTTGTGAAGCAAGATAATAATAAGAACAACCTTTTGACAAAGAGTTGAATTTGGCTCGAAATTCTCCTAAACACGCATCAAGAACTTTCAATTTTTTCTTCAAGTTTTGCTTTGTTTTGGCATGAAGTGGCCAAGTGGAACTGGAGACCATTTCACAAATGACAGTGTTGGGAATGAGTAATGGTCACACATGTTCAAATAAGGAATGACTTGGCTTCTGCAGAGTCTCCATTCCTTCTTTCATCCCGCAGGAGATTAAAGGAGGCTCTGCTCGCAGGGTAAGCTAACACTTGCATTGAAAATATACAGTGATTAAAACATAAAGTTTTGAAAACATAATTTGCAAAAGAAATAATTTAAAGCTCACTGGCTTCTGTACTGCTTGCCATCACACATTGTATTTTAATTTGCCTCTGACTGCAGATCAGTAGTTTTTGTAGCTTTTCGGCTGAAAATCTGTTGACATCTCTTTCTTCTCACTTCCTTGAAACTCGTTGAATGATTCCAAGGCCAAA